>CAUYRH010110180.1:0-13482 GCA_963574655.1 Perodicticus potto
CCCAGCTACTCGGGAGGCTGAGGCAAGAAAATCGCCTATGCCCAGGAGTTGGAGGTTGCTGTGAGCTGTGTGACGCCACAGCACTCTACCGAGGGTGATAAAGTGAGACTCTGTCTCTACAAAAAAAAAAAAAAAAAAAGATTCCTGGGTGCTCAAGGCTACCTATTGGATGGTGCCAGGGGCCCTCTGACCCCAAAGCTGCCATCATTTTTTTCATCCTCTTAGCATGACACCTTGTTTCCTGTGCTTTCCTCTCTTCCCCTTTACTTGCATCTTTCAAAGATTAATGAATTTTACCTGTTTACATATTTTTAAGATTTCTGCATATTCACTGCAGTGTGGTGATTAAAAGCGGGGGTGGGGTGGGGTGAGGGGGTCCTGGAGCCAGGCTGGCGGGAGATACTCTCTCTGCTGTGTGATCCTGGGCCAGCTGTTTAACCTCCCTCTGTGTCCGGCTCTGCATCTGCAAAACGGGGGTGGGGGGTGATAATCGCACTATGGAGGGTGGCTCTGAGGGCAAATGCGAGTATGTGGCGTAGGTAATAGGTGCTTAGTAAGTGTTAGCAAGTACTATTGTTGAAGGGAAATAATAATTATTACCTTTACCTAAAAATGTTTGTCACTCACCACAAAGCCCTTTTGGGATTTTGATATAAGGCTCCACCTACTTCCTCATCTTATCTTAAGTTTACTTTTGTTGGGGGGGAGGGGCATTCGCATGGGTTACATTAAAAAAATGTCTTGTCATGTGGGTTAGTCACAAAGTCCCAGAGTTGCAGATGCTGTGCAGGTGAGGTGAGAGGGACACTTTTACACTGTTGGTGGGACTGCAAACTGATACAGCCTCTTTGGAGAAAAGTATGGAGAATCCTCAAAGAACTCAAATTAGACCTCCCATTTGCTCCTGCAGTCCCACTGCTGGGCATCTCCCCAGAAGGAAAGAAAAGTCATTTTATCATAAAGACATTTGCACGAGGATGTTTCTTGCAGCTCAATTTGCAATCGCCAAGATGTGGAAGCAGCCCGAATGCCCATCACCCCAGGAATAGATTAACAAGCTGTGGTGTGTACATATATACCATGGAATGCTATTTGGCCGTGAGAAAAGA
The DNA here is from genome assembly GCA_963574655.1 of Perodicticus potto. NCBI lineage: Eukaryota > Metazoa > Chordata > Mammalia > Primates > Lorisidae > Perodicticus > Perodicticus potto. Next base: position 1,110 of record CAUYRH010110180.1, read on the forward strand.
TGGAGACTTTACTTCTTTTGTATTAACCTGGATGGAGCTGGAACACATTCCTTTTAGTAAAGCATCACAAGAATGGAAATGCAAGTCCAATAATGTACTCAACTTTATTATGAAGCCAGTAGATGATCTAACACAAGCTCACGTAGGAGAAAAACTTAATTCTAGTCAAGTAGGGGGGAGGGGGAATTAGAAAGGGGGAGAAAGGGGGAACTGGTGTGCTCCCACTTAAATGGCACACCTTCTGGGTATGGGACACAACTACAAGAGGTTCTCTATCTAACAAATTTAAAAATTGTGACCTGGTTGTTTGTACTCACAATAACCTGAAATTTAAAAAAAGGGAAAAACAGGTGTCTGGTCAGATTTTCTTTGGTATTGCAAATGTGTCATTTTAGCAGCATTATAGATTAAAATTTGTTTTGGTGGTAGATAAGTCACTTTTACCCTTTTAATGATACTTGGGAGAATGTTTTCAGAATACAGGGCTCTAAATGAACATTGGAACCTGGTGTGTTTGTAGGTTGGAGCCTTTGTAGGTTTGCTTCCTTCTCTGTGGGGCTCTCTCACTGTCCAGGGCTGTCCTAGAGTTTCTTCTGTGTCCTGTGGCATCAAGCTTGTCTTCCCTCCTGCCTCATTGGTTTACGAACCTTTCATAGGTGGGACCTGTGTTCTTGGTTTTATTTTCTTGGCACAATGCTCACCACTCTTGATTAAGAATGCTTAAAAAGTGTTTGCTGAATGAGTAAATAAAGAGTGGGACCATGATTTGTACATACTTTGTGCACCATCAAATAGTTTGCTTTACCAGTTGTCTAGGTCATAAACTCGCTGCCAAGATGTGTATTTTCTTTAACAAGCCAAGTGTTGAGAGTAGGGGACGCAGCATTGCTATTTAGACAGAGCAACAGCAAATGTGTGCTAGGGGAGGAAGAGAGAAAAAATATAAAAGGCATAGTGGTCTGAGGTTGTTAAATGTAGACACAGTAACACTGTGCACCCCAGGGATCTTTTTGGGTGTCACTGTAATGCGATGGTACAGTAACTGTGTCCCCCTCAGCCATTACCCTGTTAATGCAGTGCCAACCCCTTGGTCCTCAAAGCCAGTCCTGGCAAGGAGCATTCAGAGACAATCTGTTCACCAGCAGGTGGGATTCTGGAATTGTCTGGCCGCCAAAGACACAGTCTTTGGTGTGTGTCTCTGTCATTAGCAGGTATTTGTGTCCCCAAGCCAAAGTTACCCTGTTAACCGTCTCCTGGACTGGAGCTCTGGCTTGAATCTCCCCGTTTACCTGATGTGTTGACATTCTTCCCAGCTTCTTACTTTCCCCTTCCCAGAAATTAATTTCTACCTATAGTTTGGGGGTCCCCTTCAAGAGGAGTTATAAAGCTGTCTGCCTTGGATGCCGAGCTTTCCTCCTTTAGAACAGGTTGGGGCTGAAGTTCAAATTCAGGTTCCACCATTTCTTAGTTGTGTCACTGTCTGCAAATATTTAACTGTCCGAGTCTCAGATTTCTCCTCCACAAGATGGGGATAATACTGTCCTGTTAGGTGCCTTTAACCAGTGTGTATGGCATCTAACACATATGTAGCATGTGGTTTGGTCTGGCAGGTACTGAGTATTCAACAAATGGTAGCTACTGCCTCTCACGGCCGTGTTCCAACTGCTAGATTAGCTTACTTTGGGTATCGTCCTCTTCTGGAACCAAGCCCACCTTCACCAGTTCCTTAGTGATGAACTCTGGTGGCAAAGGGAATCTCTCCTCCTAGCATGCCTTATACTGCCCCTTTTGACAAGATGTTTGTAATTTCCTGAGTCATTAAGAAACAGTCTTTTTTTTTTTTAAAAGCTAAGCTATTGCAAGCTAAGCTAGCTTTAAAAATATCTATTATATACTTTAGAAATATTTCCATAAATATAGTTAAAATAAAAGTAACCACTCTTAGGCAGTGTTCATTTATCTTGAAAATAAGTTTTTTTTGTTTTAATTGAGCCTCAATATAGATATTGAAAAATTGGGAAGAAATTGTGAGTTTTCAGTATTAAGTCTGAGGAATAAGAGCTAGCTGACTCAAATCAGCTCCCCTCCCCCCTTTAAAAATTTGTTTCAGGCTGGCAGGGTGGCTCGCACCTGTAATCCTAGCACTCTAGGAGGGCAAGGAGGGTGGATTGCTTGAGCTCAGGAGGTCGAGACCAGCCTGAGCAAGAGCCAGACATTGTCTCTACTAAGAATAGAGAAAACTAGCCAGGTGTTATGGCTGGCACCTGTAGTCATAGCTACTTGGGAAGCTGAGGCAGGAGGATCACTTGAGCCCAAGAGTTTGAGGTGTTGTGTGAGGTATGATGATGCGATGGCACTCTACCCAGGGTGACAGAATGAGACTCTGTCTCAAAAAAAAAAAAAAAATCGTTTCATTTCATCTGGTTTTTCCTTTCATGTTTTTTCATTTCATTTCAATTTAGTTTCCAATCCAATTTGAAATGCAGTATTATGAATCCTAATTTAAATTTAATAATTTATTTAAATAATTGAACACTGGGCGGCGCCTGTGGCTCAAGGAGTAGGGTGCCGGCCCCATATATTGGAGGTGGCAGGTTCAAACCCGGCCCTGGCCAAAAAAAACTGGAAAAAAAAAATTTGAACACTTATATTACTTTTAATCCTATAATCTGGTATGAAAATCTGAATCATCTTAAAATACAGTGGTGCTACTTAAAATTGCTTGTGTGTTTTGTATTCACTTATTCATATAATAGTGTAGGGCTTTTTTATGTACAAGGTATTGAGGTGGATAGAGATTCCTGCTTGTTAATGTTGAAACATATTTTGGTATTAATAATTTTCAGTTATTGTACATATATATATATACATACATGTATTTTTCTTTTTTCCCTTTCTATTAAGTTAAAACACATGAAGGTAGATATTTCAGCCATAGTTAAGCTCTATCTAAATTTGCTTTGTTTGCAGGAAGGCTATGACATAATCTTATTAATATCTTAACATTTTTAAAAAAGGAATAAATTTTACAGACTGGGTTCACTGTGGCTCTGTGAACAGCAGTTTTACTTGCTTTCTGGAAGCCTTGATGACACATTAATCTCTCATGCTGCCTATAATTTGTTCAGATCCAGAAAGAAAAATGATTTAAATGTCATTATAGCTGCAGACTCACCTAAATCTAATCTTTAATGTGACTTACTGAGCCCCTCACATGGTAAAAGGTCTGAGCCTGAAAACATTGCTTGCCAAATCATTACCTATCATAATGCTGAGTAGTGATCCCCTCAAGCTTAAAGATGGCGTCGAGTATAACAAAGGAAAGGAAGCCTACACCAGAGAGAACATTAGTGAAATCAATACGATTCAACCAGAGACACAGACTCCATTAACGGTATGTCAATAGGACCAATTATTTTCCACAGCACTGACATCATGATTGTATTTTTTTTTTTCTTTGTCTTTAGGAGAGAATAGTTGCCCTTACCGTAATCATTGCATTGTAGCCATTGGCAGAAGAAGGTCTTGGCCATTTTGCGTTGTCATCATTACTGCTTTCAATTTGTCTTCATTTGATAACTGAACTCCTGATAATAATTTACATTATTGAAGTTAAGATCCATAAATGGAACTAAACATTCAGTAAGTTGTGAATTCTAGCATGATAGTATCGACTGTTCAGGGAAAAAGATTAAAGGAAAGCAGGCAGAACTTTAAGAATAATCAGAGATTGCGAATATAATCAGAGATTGAATTTGTATGATAATTTTGTTAATAAGTCCCCCCAAGTAGTCTGTAAGCTTCGTAAGCTCAGGGATGTGTGTATTTTGTCACTGTAGTCTCATCACCTTTTACAGTATAAGGCCTGACAAAGAGAAGCCACTGGATAAATATTTTTTGAGTGAGTTTGTCATTTTTTTATGAATTTTTGTTCAAATTTCTCATATTGGAAAGCTGCAAGCTTTAGTTATGCTGACATTGCCACGGTGAAAAAGCTGTCACAATCAGGAAACTGTGGACACTATTGTGGGTTCCAGAACCATGCCAAGTCTGCTATAATATACACCAGCAAATGATTGCACCTCATCATCCCTTTCAGTGCCCATGAAGTGAGGAGATGGACCCTGCAACTTCTGGTAGCACTGCCACAGAAGAAAGTGCCTCCATGACCATGCTTGATGGCAGAAACAGCCATACCTCAGTGTCACTTCCCCCTTGCAGTCCTCCATGAGTATGTCTGATTGGTGACCTCTAACTGACCTTCAGAAACCTAGCTGCAAAGGAGTCTAGCATTTGCAATTTTTAATATTCTAGCCTCTGCTGGAAAGAAGACTCATTAGTAAGAAGTTGGAATGGATGTTGCGTGCCAGTCTCCTGAATCTCTTGCATTCATTCTATCCCCTTAATGTTCTATTAACAATCTTTGCAGTAACATAATTTAGACAAACATTTTTCAATGTTAAAGAATAATCAACATGAGGCCAGGCACCATGGCTCATGCCTGTAATCCCAGTACTTTGGGAGGCTGATGAGTTCAAGATCAGCCTGAGCCGCACAAGACCGCATCTCTAAAAAACAAAATAGCTGGGCGTTGTGGTAGGTGGCTGTAGTCCCAGCTACTCGGGAGGCTGAGGCAAGAGAATCACCTGAGCCCAGGAATTGGAGGTTGCTGTGAGCATTGACACCAGGGCACTCTACTGGTGGTGACAAAGTAAGACTATATCTCAAAAAAAAGTTGACATGGATAAATGACATGGGGTAGTGTTTAAGTAAGAGTATGGGCTCCAAAGTCATGTTGTCTGAAGTGAAATCTTCTTCCACTTCTTTGCGAATCAGGTTCCTTATCTGTAAAATGGGCATAGTCTTCAAAATATTGCTTTGAGGAATAAATGAGATAAAGAATATAGGTTTAGGTTTGGCACCCATAGTACAGTGGTTACGGTGCCAGCCACATACACCAAGGCAGGTAGGTTTGAACCAGGCCCTGGCCAGATAAACAACAATGACAACTGTAACAAAAAAATAGCCAGGTGTTGTGGTGGGTATCTATAGTCCCAGCTACTTGGGAGGCTGAGGCAAGAGAATTGCTTAAGCCTAAGAGTTTGAGGTTGCTGTGAGCTGTGATGCCGTGGCCCTCTGCCGAGGGCAACATGGTGAGACAATATAGGTTTAGCATAGTGCCTGTCTTATAGCAACTAATCAGTAGGTGTTAATTATTGTAATTCTAACCCTTATTCTTCAGACTTTGATTTCCTGGTAGGAAACAGAAGTTCTTTAATTAAAAAATAAAATTTGGGGCTCAGCACCTGTAAGGTGCCAGGCACATACACCAGAGCTGGTGGGTTTGAATCCAGCCTGGGTCTGCCAAATAGCAATGACAACTACAACTCAAAAATGGCCAGGTGTTGTGGTGGGTGCCTGTAGTTCCAGCTGTTTGGGAGGCTGAGGCAAGATAATTGCTTGAGCCCAGGAGTTGGAGGTTGCTATGAGCTGTGATGTCACAGCACTCTACACAGGGCAACAGCTTGAGGCTCTGTCTCAAAATAAAATAAAATAAAATTTGGAATTTCAAAGTTTTAAAATCTAATTCAGCTAATTTCAACTAATCTAACATTTAGTTGAAAGAGAGTCATCTGAAGCTTCATGGATGTTTCCATGAATTTGGAGGTGGCATATTCTAGCTGGCATTGCTATCAGATGGTGATGGACAACCACTCGGCTTTCCCTGAGTAGGAAATAAACATTTGTTGAGTTAAGTCATTCAAATTTACAGATTTGTCTGTTGTAGCAACTTGTGTTAACTATCCTGGTAATTTATAGAATTTATCTTGTTTACTAATGCTATTGATTTGCTATTGTTCTTTTTTTGTTAATCTTTGCAGTTTTAATGGCCAGGCTTTTGCGCCCCCATTCTCACTGATGTAGTTAACGCTCAGTTTTCTCCACAACGTAAACTGAAAATAAATCCGAATGTATGGTTCAAGCATGAAAGATAAGGATAGTTTATCGTCATGAAATCTATCTTTGTCTCTTTTCTCTTTTGTTTTGGCATCGAGTGAGTCAGGATTTAGACTGCAAAAATTTTCACTGCGTGGAGGAAAGTAAATGCATTGGGAGAATTCCCAGCTGGTAAATGAAACTTTATGGCATTTGTTATAAAGGCAATTAGGGTAGTTAGAGAAAGCTGAATATAACCTGTTCCTCTGTATCTTTTCCTTGGTTGTGGGGGTTAAAGGGGCACATTGCCTTCTGGATTTAGAAATTCCTTTCAGTAGCACGTTGATAGTTAAAGAGAAAGACAGATTGTTCCTCAAGGGCCTCCAAGGACACAAGTGAATTCATTAACCCTGTAGGAAACAATGTAACTACTGAAGGGAAACAATTCAAGAGGTAAAATGGATTTTAGAAGGTTGCAGGAGACAATTGTCAGTATTTGTGCCCCTCATCAAAATTATTATTATTATTTTTTTTGCAGTTTTTGGCCGGGGCTGGGTTTGAACCCTCCACCTCCGGCATATGGGGCCAGCGCCCTACTCACTGAGCCACAGGCGCCGCCCCATCAAAATTATTTTTAATGAGCTTCCTGGTAACTGTACATCCTGACAGTGTGGGTGAAATGGCTCCTCTGGGGACATGAAGGGTGCCTGACACTGTTAATTAAGCTGACAGTGCGCTGGGAAGCTGAAGTACTGAGAGGTCTTTCGAGAAAGATCCAGAGAGAGAGAGCATGGTAAGTCAGTAAGTCGATAAGTCAATACGTCGTAAGTTGGACAAAGCACACCTTGAAAGGCTGTAATTTACATCAGAGCGCAGAGGAATTGTATAAAGATGAATTAGGTTCATGAGTAGAAAGTGGAATATTATAAGAGGAAATACTCGAATTACTGGAAGTGATATTTGAAATGAGATTCCAGAATATACTGTTCAGATTTGTATAAAAGTATTTGAGTTGATGTTCAGTCAGAATTCATTTGTCAGGAGGATTTGGATTACTGATAAAAGCAGCCACAGCTCTGCCTCAAACTAATTTACAGTGTGACTGGGTTGAAAATGTGCAAGGATTCATCTATTCAAACACAAAACACAGTAACACAACACAACACAACTGCAGAGAAGTCCATGTGGGCCCACCTGTTCAGGAGTCCTGAAGGGGCATTTTTATCTACAATGGAAATTATAGATAATCTCTACTGAGTCGTTTCTGTGAATTAAGAAAAAGCCCTGTCTCAGTGAAGACTATGGTAACCAAACCGTGAGGTTCCAAATATTGCACAGAATTTTATTCTATTTTATTTTTATTTCAGATTAATATGAGGGTCATGACCAGTAGGTTGCAGTGTTTGCGTTTGTTAGGTGAGGTTCCTGTTGAGTTGTGCCCTAACCCCGGAGGGGTGCTGTATACCCTTACACTGTGCCCGTTAGATGGGAGCACACCCCCCCACTTCCTCCCCAGACAGACTTTATTAAACTGCAGTAGTTCTCAATTGAGGGCTGTTGATGTTTAGCAGTGTCTGGAAATAAATTTTTGATTGTCACGACTAGGGGAATGAGACTGGCATCTAGTGGGGAGAGGCCAGGGATTGAGAAACCTTGAGTTAAAGTAAACCTGGGAGCCTGTATTTAAGTAGAAAGAAAGCGTAAGACTGGTGGAAAATAAAGCTAGCCACATCTGTTAGTCTCTGCCAAGCGCAGTGCCTGAACCAACCACGATCACAGGTACCTGCCTTACTGTGATCATAGGATCAGTAATCCCTGTACTGTGTGTGGTCCTAGATTATAACCTTTGCTGAAGACAAGTTCTAGACCTCTCTAAACCTGTTGCAAAAAAGTGGGAATAATAATAAGCAGTGGCTTTGTAGGTTTTGTGAAAATCGAATAAGGAAATGTTAAGTAAGTGCTTGGCGTAGTGCCTGACAGTCTTTCTTTCTTTCTTTCTTTCTTTTTTTTTTTTTTGTAGCGACAGAGTCTCACTTTATCGCCCTTGGTAGTGTGCTGTGGCATCACAGCTCACAACAACCTCCAACTCCTGGGCTTAGGTGATTCTCTTGCCTCAGCCTCCCGAGTAGCTGGGACTATTGCTAACAGTCTTTCAATGCCTAGTAAATGGTAGCTGATATCAGTGTAGAAATAAAATTGAAAGGATGTACACCAAAACGTTTGCTGTGGTTTACCATTGTGTGTTAGGTTTTACCTTTCCTAGGTTGTATTTTAATTTTTCTACCATGAAATACGTTATTTTTATAATAAATAATAAATCCGTTTTAAATCCAAGCAGAGTCCTCCCATTCCAAATCATAACGTCTAAATGTTCTCCTCTATTTTCCAGAGTCAAGTTTAGATTATCTAGATCACCAAATAAGCACATATTTGAGCTACTGTCTAATTTATGAATGTGTAGAAAGGGGTGGCTTTCTGTTATTAGAATGAAATGAAAATGAAAACTAAAATGCTTGTCCATGTTCTGAGATAGCAGAAGCCATGATGCATTTATGGAGAATGGATGGTAGGATTTAGTTTTCCTGAGGTTGTGCATATGTGTTTTGCGCAGACTTTATAATTACTTCTTTTTCTGTCGTAGCAATTACAGGGAAGTGGCTGAGAATCATTCTTAATTTGACAGGGATTTCTTCATTGCCAGGTAGTGTTTGCTTAAGAGAAACCCCCAGAAACAGTCTTGTGTAGAGCACAGACTTTTGAGGCAGTCTTCCTTGCATCCAATCTCTGCCACTCACTAGCTTTTTGACCCTGGGGAATTTACTTTAACTTCCTTGTGCCTTAGTTTCCTCGTCTCTGAAAAATAAATCATAATGTCCTTATAAGGTAATATGAAGATTTAAAGGAGATATTTGTGTGTGTGTCATCCCTAAACCATGCCTGGCTTATAGTAGGTCCTGTGTAGATGTTGCTACTATGATTGAAAGTTGGATACATTTTTTAATTTCTATTTTTTTAATCTATCGCAAAGAAGAAAGACAACTTTGATAAAACAGAGGTAGTTTTGGAAGACAGCATGTAAATCGCTCATGTAAACTGGGAATTACCAGACTGCTCTTATTAGTTCTGTCTTATTCGTTCAGTTACGTCAGATTGCATTGTGTGATTTATTCATGCTGTGGGTTGTATGAAGAGCATGCTGTTCAGTAGGCTGTTTAGAGCTACTTATTCAAGCATGATTGAAGCGTTTCCAAGTTGTAGTTCTTTGTCACATACCTTCCTTAACCTTCTCGTCCTTCTGAAGGAGGGCTTCCCACTCAGGATTGAATCATGAGAGAAAGTCCGAGAAAGCACGCTTTGTGAAGCTCTTGGTGGAAGAGTGAAGAGTTCCGAGTCCCTTTCTACGAGCGCCTTTTGTGTTTCTTGTTTTCTGCTCATGCGGTGAGCCCTGGGCCTGGGTGAGCCTTTTCTTTGGCCTCAGTTCAGGACTAAGGAGCAAGGCCAGGTTAGGGTCTGGGAACAGGTGAGGGTCTGTGGGGTCGGGGAGGGACTCTGTCTTGGACTTTGAGGGGAAGGATGGGAGGTGAGGTAGGGGGTTCGTGGAGATTGAGAGGGGAACAGTTACCTGACATTAGCTGACAGTCCGGAGCCAGAAAGTCCTAACAATGACTGATCACAGGGAACATTTGTGCTGAAAAATTTTTAGGCCTAGATTGCCTCAGTTCTGCTCAGCAGTGTAGAAACTGTGGATGTGAACCAAGCTCTTGGGCAGGTCTATGGTGGATCCGGAATGGATTCTTGAGAAGAATGTTTACTTTGTCCTGCCCATCTGTTGTGAGAAGATGGGACAGGTATCTGGTTTTTGAATTCTGCCATAGGAGTCTTTGAGGCTTTCTGAGGAGGAGAGAGGGTAGAAGAAAGAGAAGCAATGTTGACTTGACCCAGTCTCCATACTAGCTGTCTCTAGAAAATTCTCTTAGAAGAAAAGTTTTTTTTTTTTTTTTTTTTTCAGATAGAGCCTCAGAGCTGTCACCCTGGATAGAGTGCTGTGGCATCACAGCTCACAGCAACCTCCAATTCCTGGGCCCAAGCAAGTCTCTTGTCTCCGCCTCCCAAGTAGCTGGGACTACAGGTGCCCACCACAACGCCCGGCCATTTTTTGGTTGCAGCCGTCATTGTTGTTTGGCTGGCCTGGGCTGGATTCGAACTCGCCAGCTCAGGTGTACGTGGCTGGCGCCTTAGCCCGTTGAGCCACAGGCACTGAGCCAGAAGAAAAGTTTTTGTTTTTTGTTTTTGTAGAGACAGTCTCACTTTATTGCCCTCGGTAGAGTGCCGTGGCGTCTCACAGCTCACAGCAGCCTCCAACTCCTGGGCTCAAGCAATTCTCTTGCCTCAGCCTCCCGAGTAGCTGGACTACAGGCGCCCGCCACAACGCCCGGCTATTTTTATGTTTTGCAGTTCGGCCGAGGCCAGGTTTGAACCCGCCACCTTCTCTGAGCCATAGGCGCTGCCCGTAGAAGAAAAGTTTGTTAAACACACTGGGAAAACCACTAATCTAGGAGGCATACGACATCTGTTCCTTATCACATAGGTCATTGGACACTTTCATCAGAAAACTACCTGTGTTGTTTTAGCTTCCAAAGAAACGCTTTCACCAAATTGTGTACCAAAGTTACGCTTTTAAATTATATTTAAGGTTCATCTACGAATAGGCTTTTGCTGACCTCTGAGTTTAATCCTAAGAAAATCTTGTTTCGCTGGAGAATAATTCTTTTCTGACAATGCAAATTACATAATTATTTTAATTTTCTTAGGCATTCTGAAATTCTGGGCTAAGTTTTATGCTTGTCACAGAAATGATATTGGCTTTTAGAATTGGAATATTTGTTTTCTCTGTTCCTTACCTATTTCTCCCTATTTTTGTTATTTCCTTTCCATTTTATTGTATATGCCTTTTTGTAAACTGCCTCAAATGCAGGATATAAATTGAATAAATAAAATATGTCTAAACCACTGTGAACCAAACCTTTTTGGGCCAGAGCCTAAACATTACTTACATATTATAAAAAGATCTGATTCCCCCTCCTTTTACAGGAATATTGTTTGCTCCTTTCCCTATGTTGTGCTTCACTCTTAAAGGTTACAGTATTTGGCTGGGCGTGGTGGCTCATGCCTGTAATCCTAGCACTCTGGGAGTCCAAGGCGGGAGGATTGCTCAGGTCAGGAGTTTAAGAACAATTTGAGTAACAGTGAGACCCCCTCCAGCTCTACCTAAAATAGAAAACATTAGCCAGGCATGGTGGTGGGCATCTGTAGTCCCAACTACTCAGAAGGCTGAGACAGGAGGGTCACTTGAGCACAGGAGTTAGAGGTTGCAGGGAGCTATGATGATGCCACTGCACTGTAGCCAGGGTGACAGAATGATATTCTGTCTCAGAAAATAAAATTTAAAAATAAAATAAAATAATAAAATAAAATATAAAATAAAACAAAAATAAGATAAAATGAAGGTTACAGAATTTTAGTTAGCGTATTAGAAGGTTCATGGATTTAGGTTCTGTGTCTACAGTAGGTGAAGCCTTATTTACAAAATGCCACTTTACAAACCGTAGAGTTCTTACATACTTGGACTGGCAGAATTTTGTGTGATGTAAATTTGGCAAAGAGTCTTACCAGTGTGAATATTCACAAAGGGTCTTAGAATTTGGAGTGACATTAGGGGTCATCCACCTAAGTGAGTTTTAACCAGGGAGACATTTGGTAACGTAGGGAGATGGTTTGGTCGTCACAGCTGGGCTGGGTGCTGCTGGCATCTAGGGCTGTAAATCGGGGTGCTGTGACCATGCTGTAATGCACAGGACAGCCCACACACCACAATTTCAATATGCCACCTGGTCTAGCCAATTTCATAATTTTTCTGATGAACTGAAGCCTAGAGAGTCTGTGAGCTTTCCTTCATATATAAGATTTGAAATATAATTACACAAATCCATTCTTTTTTTTTTTGGGACAGAGCCTCAAGCTGTCACCCTGGGTAGAGTGCCATGGCGTCACAGCTCACTGGGCTTAAGTGATTCTCCTGCCTCAGCCTCCCAAGTAGCTGGGACTACAGGTGCTCGCCACAACGCCTGGCTACTTTTTGGTTGCAGCTGTCGTTTGGCGTGCCTGGGCTGGATTCGAACCCGCCAGCTCAGGTATATGTGGCTGGCGCCTTAGCCGCTTGAGCCACAGGCGCCGAGCCTCATTCTTTTTTCTTTGAGACAGAGCCTCAAGCTTTTACTCTGGGTGGAGTGCCATAGCATTACAGCTCACAGCAACCTCCAACTCCTGGGCTCAAGCGATTCTCCTGCCTCCGCCTCCCAAGTAGCTGGGACTACAGATGCCTTTCACAATGCCCGGCTATTTTTTGGTTGCAGTCATCATTGTTGTTTGGCGGGCC
>CAUYRH010110181.1:0-48133 GCA_963574655.1 Perodicticus potto
TTTACTTTTATTTATATAATATTAGTTGTCTATTTTTTGAGACTTTGAAAAAAAATAAGAAGTTAACTGATGACTTCATACTGAGCCTCAGAGTCAAAGTATTCTATAATAAACATAGTCCTACTTACTTTCTTGGCATCATTATTAATATTGCTTAATATTTCAGTGAAGTAATCTGTTTTCTTTTCTGAATGTATTTATCTCTGTTCATTCTTTACGTGGTTTTTGTTTCTAGTCCTTATCTTAAACATTGTTACTGTTATTAAATTTTAAGCCTTTTAAATTCTGTGAAGGCAAAAAGTGGAAACCTAATAAACACATGTATATGTAAAAATCAAAAAAAAGATAGTTCTTTCAAATTAAGTAAAAACAGACTCCAATAGAAAAATGGGCCAAGAATATGAACATATAATTCATAAAAGGTTGAAAATGGCAAATACATATTCGAAAATATAGTGAAATACAGTGAAGTATGAATCAAACACTAGATTACCTATTCAACTGACTGAAATTATAAATACTAGTAACATCAAAATTCCATTAGGAGTGTTAGGAACTAGGCAGTCTTACACACTGTTGGAGAAAGAAATAAATTGCTATAAATTTTTTAGTAATGAATTTGGCAATAGCTGTGAAAATTTAAACTGTATATATGATTCACCCAGCAATCACTTTTAGAAATCTATCCTACAAAAATAAATGCAAGACTATATGGGGTTTGTGTCCTTTTAATAGTACAACACTGGAAACATTCTAAATAACTATCAGTGGAAGGACAATTGTAGAAATTATACAAAGTGGAATATTATGCTGGAGTTAAAAAGGGTGAGGTGGTTCCATATACATTGCCTCAGAAAGATGTTCATGATGAGATGTTTAAAAAAGTTCAAAAAGTAGCATTAGGGGGGCGGCACCTATGGCTCACCGAGTAGGCCTCAGCCGAACTGCAAAACAGAAAAATAGAAAAATAGCCGGGCGTTGTGGCAGGTGCCTGTAGTCCCAGCTACTCGGGAGGCTGAGGCAAGAGAATTGCTTAAGCCCAGGAGTTGGAGGTTGCTGTGAGCTGTGCGACGCCATGGCACTCTACCGAGGGCGATAAAGTGAGACTCTGTCTCTCCAAAAAAAAGAAAAGAAAAGAAAAGAAAAAGTAGCATTAGATGATTTCTCTTTATAAAATTTCACAAGAAACTTGTATGTGCATATACTTGTTGATATACAAATAAAATATCTCCAAAATGGTATAATCTGACAGTTCCTGGGTCCTTAAGGAATATGGAATAAGGGAGAGTGTGGGGTGAAGGGTCAGGAATGAGGCAAAAGACTATTCCTTTCTACAGCTCTACAGTATTGTCACATGTCACTTCTGACACTTCTTGCCAGGGCCCAGGACTGGCCAGGTCTCCGGCCGGCTTAACTAGGTTCCGCAGACCGCTAAGTTACCTTGCTCAGATTCAGTTTCTCTTAGGCGCCTGAGGGCTGTCTACTTCAGCAGGAGAGAGAGAAAGTGAGTCTTAGAGAGAGTAAAGCTGTCTTCTTAGAAAGATAGATCTTAGTCTTTAGCAGAGCTTGGTAATCTTCAGCAGAGAGACACCGTGCTGGCATGTGCAGGCAGGAGAGAAGAGAGTCAGCGGGCAGTGACAGAATGCGCATGCTCCTTGACTGCCGTCTCCTCCAGCCTAATATAAGGCTGAGCTCGTGCCTCTCAACACCACAGGTGTAGGGACTGCTGATTCACCACTGCTCTCATCTCGCGAGCTCTCACGCTTGTTAGGAGAGCTAAATCCCTCTCCATGCCCTTTCCACCCAGGTGTTCCATTATTGAGCCATACAGGTATTTCTTATAACTCTCACTCCTCCTAGCCATAGGCTATATGGGCTGTAACACAGTACATTTAAATTTATATCATTAGGGAGCTAAAGATTTTGACTTTCCATCAACCTTGGAAACCATATAACGGAGGGGAGAGATAGAGAACTTTCTGGCTACATAATGTTTTGAATTTTCATGGAAATAAAGCCTCATTTTTAGGGTCATCTTTCCAAAGATCATGAAAATAGAACATGAATTCAGGTATGCAGTTCTGTGGAGATGCTCGGGTGCCAACGAGACAGATAGGACACAGATACTGCATTTGAGAGAACCTCAGAAAATTGAAAGAATAATTCTCCTGAAAGCAAATATCCACAGAACCCTGCTTTTCAACCAAGTTGGTCAGTCATACTCTCCATGTTCATATATTGAAACTGGCCATTCCAAGTTGTCTTCAGACTTGTGACCTATATTTTTGCACAGAATTCTTTAGTGGGTATTGATGCAACATTTCAACCACCACCCTGGCCTTGTGGCCTAAAGAAGAAGAGAGAGACGGAGAGATCCATTTGCAAGGAGTACAGCTTGGAGGCTGAAGGCTGCTTTTCGATGTGGCCTTTTTGTCTCACTGACTCATTTCCTGGAGAAATCCTGAAGTTGTGGAGGAGCGCAGCCAGGATCACTGTCATTCTAAATGTGATTTGCAATGCCTGCCATCAACACAGAGCCACAGGGAACCAGGACAATTTGTTTAATGAGTGGCCTTTTTGACCATGACTTCTACTTTGTGTATCTGTGGGAAGTATATTTTATTTTTAGCAATCACACCTACACTTAATAGCAAATGCTTCCTTGTAATTCATTATCAAAGGGAGAGGTAAGTGATAATGCTAAAAAGAAGTAAAGAAAAACACCAATTTCTGTTAATCACTAAAACAAGAAACAATAAGCTTTACGTTGGAATGGGGAGACTAATCAAATCCATTCATGTGAAAATAAAAGTTCAAGAACTAAGGGTGTTTAGTGATTCATAACTTTGTAAAAATTATCCACAGATGAGAGGGTTCTATTTAGAAGAGATAAATTTGTATCCCTCTGAAATAGATATGCTTACCAAACATGGCTCAGGTAAATACCGATATGATGGGATCTGTCATTACATCATTTCCTTAACCTTCGTTTCAACATCTGCAAATGTGGTCAAAAGTGAATTTTCTTTAATCACCTAGCCTAATGTCTTCATCACAGCAAGAGCACATTAAACTTTGAAGAGGGAACATCACAGTGTTTACAATAGAACTGTGGGACTAATAGTATCACATTATCTGTATCAAACAACCAACTTAGCATCATTATAATTTTATGAGATACAATAAAAATTGCTTATTAACTATTCATATTCTATTTCCAGCACACAGGATTAAAAAAAAAAAGAAAGGAAAAAATACTGTTTCTCTAACATTTAGTTAGTCAGAAAAGACTCAACTGAGCTTAAAACATTGGATTTCAGATCTCCTCATATCACTGCCCATGAAATTGCTTAGAGTTCCTCCTACCTCTATCCTGCTCCAATGTTCCTGCTGCCTATTGCTGTAAGGCTGCAGATAAACTCAACATCAAGATTATGTGTCCTGCACTGACTGACTCAGCTTCAAATACAAGTCTATCAAGTAGCTTGTTTAAGGCAAGTCTTTAAACAATCAAATCCTCCTCCTTCCCCAAACACCTGGCCCTCAAGGTGGCATGTTCATTTCAGAACTATCTAACTCTGCTGTAAGACTCTAAGCTCCCTGGGTTCAACAGAAAATGGTAATGATTTTGCTCATCAATGCAGTCTCTGAACTTGGCACAGTGACTGGCACTTAGAAGACAATCAATAAATATTCATGTTGAATGAATTCTATGATAAGAATTTCTCCACTCAATGTGTCTGCATAATATCTTATAAAATGGGAACATTACAATTTATTTAATCACTTCTGCACTTTTGGGCATTCAAGTTGCTTCTTATAGTATTTTTTAAAACATTGTTGTGATGCCTATCTTTATTAATGTTATCTCTCCACATTTTGCATTCATAAAAGGAGAATCTATATGTCAAAAAATCAGAATAGTTTAATAGCTCTTGATATACAGTGCAAAATTACTTCCAGAAAGGATGAACAGTATCACCAGGAAAGCATGCAAGAACACATCTTTACCATCAACTACTAAGGTTTTTTTGTTTTTTTTTTTTTTTTTTAAGAGTGGATGACTCAAGAGTAAAATGAAATGGTATCTAATATTTTATTATAAATTCAAATGTCTGTAATTTGGTAAATAGGACATTTTCTGTTTATTTAACTAGTTGTATTTTCTCTTTTGGGCATCAACCAAGGAATGATCTGATGTGACCTGATCACCACTCTGCGTGTTGGAGACTTTCTCAGATACTTAAAGAAATGGTGACACCAAAACTTCCCTGCCAATTTGACTACTTTTCTTCTCACTACTTCTCAAGAGGATGACAGGAACTTTGAAAAATGGAATTTAAGTGATACTTCCATTGGCCTGGGATGTCTGTATTAAAAGGAATTATGACAGACTAGGAGCCTCTCAGATAGGCTATTTACATGTGTGTTGATAAATACCCACAGAGGTTTTGCACAATGGAGGAAGTAGTGAGTTATTTTGCAGAGCCAAGCCAGTTTTATACTCCAATAAATAACAGGCTAAATAATTCATAGTCAAAGACCAGCCTACACAGAGAAACCCTATACCTGCAAAGGTTTCAAGGTAAGGAAACTGCCTGTTACCAAATCCTGTTATCTGTCTGGGTGGAAAAGTGCTCAACAAAACACTGATAGCCCAGAAGGTAGAGAATTGAATCCAGGCCAACAAAACCTCTGAGTGAAGGGTAGATTTAAGACAATAACTGAGTGATAAAAGAAAACTTTCCCAGAAATTTAAGTCTTACTAAAATTGCTAAGTACTTTGAGGCTTTAGATGGATCTAACTTCTTCAAGTTCCTAGGGTTTGGGGAGTAGGCAGCTTTATGATGTACAAGCAATCTGGGCAACTCATGATAGGGCCCAAAGTAGAGTCTGGTTTATATAATCCAGCTAAGATTTGTATTATTGTGTAAATACTTATATGTAACTTTAGAAACAAAGCTTTCCCTCTTTGTTCTAGATACTCATCACTTAAATACCCAGAATAAAAGAAAGATTCTGAGAATACCAATAAAACTATTTTAGATTAAGAGGACAAAAATTCTCAAAGATAACCCAAGATACAGTTGGTGAATTAAATGTTTACCTCTTCCCTCCTCTTTAGCTAAGCGATGCTTGATAAGAAGAGAAGGATTACCTATCTTAAAAAATGTTACTTTTCAAGAATCATTAATATAGAGAAAGCTAAATGTCAACTACGGAGAAACCAATAACCACATTCTGTAAATAATCCAAAGTGGTGTTTTCTTTTCATCTCTCTCTGGATATCACAACTAAATAGGGGAGAAAAAGTAAGGCAGCAAAGTGAAGTTAAGAACATAGATGGCCTGGGTCTAATCCCAGTTCTACCTTGATGAGCTATATGATTTGGTATACATCATCAAACTGTTCCTTAGTTTCCTTATTTACAAAATGGGGTTGTTAATTACAACATCTATCTCACAGTGTTGTGAAAAATGGAGTTAAACATGTAAAAACACTTTGTAATAGTGCCAGGCACATGGCACCACGTATTACATATTTCCCATTATGAGATTATGAACATTTTAAAAATACAGTTTATATACTATGCTCTTCAGTGTCCAACATCACTCCAGCACATAGTAGGTGATCAATCAACAATTGCTGACTGAAGGGCAGCCATAAACAATCTTCTACTAGGATTTCTGTAAAAGGCAACATTTCCCTATATCTTCAAAGCGTGACTTAATTCAATACAGGACTGAGAGGCAACTTTTAGAAACAATTCCAGGGTGCAGAGTACGCACACCTGTATGCATCAGCAGAGAGAGCAATGAATAATATTAGATGAAAGCCAGGAGAACTATGGAAAAGTCTCAACACAAATCCAAATGATTTTGAATTAATGCAAGTATTATTTTCCTGGCAGAGCCCTGGCCTGCCCTTTTAATCTTTACTGATAAGGCCACGACTATTACACCATCTGGGATAGGCCAAGATTAAGTGGAGATTCTGATCTCATCACTAATTACTCCTTTATCCAAGTTAGTGGGTGGAAATGTTTTGGAAAAGATTTTCAAATGACACAGATTCACTAATAAAATGCTCAGTAGCTGATTTAGGCCTACTTAATCTCCAGGACATCTAAAAACAACACAATATCTGTCAGGACTTCTTATCCTGGAAAATCCCAGAGTAGTATATATATATTTTTTAATCCCTGTGGTTAGTAGTCCTGTCACTCACCACTGAAATCCATCTCTCATTTCTGGAGTAAAAGAGAGCAATGTTTTTAATAGGTACCACCACATGATAGGATGACGAGACACATAGCTCACATCTTTGAAAAGAGAGACAGACTAGCTTTGGAACATGGCCAGCCTCTCCAGGCTCACCATATTCGGGGCACGGCATGATCAGTTCCTTCCGTGGACAGCGGGTAAGAGAGTAAATCAGAGTGAGACAGCGCTCAATGATTAAAGGAACAAATACAATAAAGTTAGACTGTTAGGCCTAGTAAAAAATACCAGTTAACTCATAGCAAATTTCCAGACTGCAAGCTTCAAAAAAAAAAAAGAAAGAAAGAAATAAGTCTAGTTCACTCTCAAAATAGATGGCAAAGTTCTAATTAATTTCTTGCTTCTAGTTCACTCCAAATTTCTTGTTTGGTTAACTCCCTGGGAAACAGACCAGGAGGTACCAACTGTTCCCAGACTGACTTTTAAACAATACCAGGTGGGGAAAGTACTGAAACTAAGATATACAGGGGAAAATATTAAAACATAGATGTACGATGTATGACTAACTAACTGCAAAATTCTGCTTCTGTACAATGCTTACTTGCTACTCTACCTGGATGCACCTGGACAGCCTGCATGCCAACCAGGATGCAGACCAAGCCTTAAAACGCCAAACCCTTAAGCACTCGGGCCTGCTCTCAGAAACCCCATGTTGGGACACTGAGGTAGTCACCGGCCGGCTCTTCAATAAAAGGACTCCTCTTTACATTTAGCTTGTTTGGCAGTGTAGTCTTTGTGGAACTCCCGGGCATAACTAGAAAAGGTGCTGGCCTACAGAGAATTTAGTTGAAAGAGACAGGGTCTTTCCCATTAATCATATTCATGTAAAAATGAATTTAATTTGAAATATCAACACATGGCTAGTGGCCACCATATTGGACAGGGAAGGCTAAGTGGGTCCCTTTGACATCTCTGTTCTTCCTCTGTCTTCTTTGGGGCATTCTCCTCTCTCTTCTCTCAGTTGTCAGTTCCATATTGGGGTCCCTCATGGGTTTTCTGCGTTGTGACTGCACAGTTTCCATGGCTGTCCTTGAGACATCTCACGTTCCACATGACCAAAACCTAACTCTTTGTCTTCCTGTACAAAATGTTCTTTATAAATGCGTTACTTTAGTTGGAGGTATTACCATCCACCCAGACCCCCAAGCATGGAATCCTAGATAGCCCATACCCCTCCCCCTTGATACACTCTTGATTTTCAATTCTTGCTATATTTGCTTTTATTTTCATTTTCCAAATTCACCCTTACAGCACAACCACCACTATAGAACCCAAACCACCATCCTCTCTTACCCATATTTCAACCAATGATCTTCCAGCTCAGGGATTCTCAGTTCTAACTGCACATTGAAATCACATGGGGTGTTTAAGACATAGTCATAACTTGGCTCCTCCCCCAGAGATGTGGTTTTATTGAGGATGGGATGGATGACAGGCGTTGATATTTTTTCAGTCTCCCACATGACTTCTGTGGAGTCAGACTGGGAATCACTCTTCCAGGTCATCTTTCTGGGTCCCGAGGGCCACACCCTAAAGAAACAGCACAGTATTCTTTCTAAAACGTTCACCTGTCCTCTGTGCTTAACACCCCCCCTCACATGACTGCCCACCCGCTAGGAAACGACCCAAATTTCGTCCCATTCCCGGCCTTCCCAGTTAGGTGCTGACATGCTCAGCTCACATCTCTCCCTCCCCTCCTACATGCCATTTCCTTCCTGTGTTCACAACCTCTTCTTCTTCTTCTTCTTTTTTTTTTTTTTAATTAAACCATTGCTGTGTACATTAATGCAATTATGGTATATAATGCGCTGGTTTTATATACAATTTGAAATACTTTCATGGAACCAGTTTCACACCCTCTTCTTTGCTCACAAGCTCATCCCTGCTTTTCACCTGGAGACCCCTACACATCCCTAAAGACACAGCTTCAGCACCATCTAAGAAATCTGTTCTGTCTTGCTTGGGTACCACTGCTCTGTGCATGGAGCACCCTGCACATACCTCTCTGTAAATAATATGTCATAAGTATATAAAATGGATATGTATACCTGGATCTCCCACTTGCCTGCCAGCCAGTTTTCTCAGAGCACTCTTGGTATATACCTGTTGTCTTCCTTTGATTATTAATGGTGCCTCCCCGACTCCCGATCTCAGTATGGATGGTACATTGGAAGTTACCCTACCTGTGAGGTTGTTGAGGTCAGTAACACTGTCATATTCTTTGTTTGTAATTTCAATGCTTAATACACCTAAAACTTGATATATGTTCATATGTTCAAAAAACGAATGAAGGAGGGAATGAAGTATCCTATCACCTTCATAAGCACCAGTAGATATTAGAAAGGCCTATTTAAAACGTTTAACAAAGAAACAAATCATCACACAGCCACCTTTTAAAAATAGGATTTTAGAGAGTAAACTGAAGTCTTTTTGCTGAGCTTAATATCCCTTTGTGTTTTTGTGTGTTTCCTGGGGCTTTAGGGATGTTGGAGAAGTTCCACACAGTCATCAGGTGGGTGAGGACCAAAATATAGGTGATTCCTGGAATGGCCCCAGTCATTGTCTGCTCCTGAAAGGACAACTAAGCTTTTGGTGGCCAAGGATTTGGGCTCTGGTGTCAGACTGCCTGCATTTGACTTGTGCGTCTCCATTAGGAGGACACAGGGCTTTGGTAAGTTATTTAAACTCTCTAAGCCTGCTTTACCCTGGAGGATGTTAAGAGTGTCTTATTTCTCCAGTTCTTTTGAGAAATAAATAAGGAAAACTCTGCAGAGAGTTCAGCATGGTGTCTGTCATAAAGCTCTGAATTAACAGTCGTCCTTATTATGTTATCTATTTTACTTGTTGAACTTACAAATAATATTTCATTTGAAGAAGGGATTTGTCTGCATTTAAAAAGACCTTTAAAAAAACACTGTTCTAGAATGTTGTGATTGTAGAGATTCCAGACCAGTTGTCCCCTGGGATCCTTGTAACTTGAGTTGCTAATGGAGCCAGTGTTTTTTCTTTACCCTGCAATTCAGAGACTGAAGTCCACACCTTGCCTGTTCACTAGTACCCAAGGGTGGAAAAGAAAATACCAACCCAGGACTCAAATTTCAGTGTGAGCCACAGGTGTCTTGGGGTGCCAGCTTCTAGCAGCATGGCATAAAAAGAAAGACATTAATGCTCTTGCCAATGTTGGGAATATTACCACAGTACTCCTACTACAAATATTTACTTTTTTTAGCTGGAATACCAGGGGACACTAGGGTTTTTGTTTGAACAGTGCTTTCAGGCAGAACTCATTGAAATGACATGAAAAACTTAGCATAAATAAATTCTTTTAAGATTATACTTGTAACACATCATATCATCAGACTACAAAATAAAGCTTGTGAGGACAAAATAATTCCAGTTATTTACATATAACACTAATTCTCAATACAGATCTGTAAATATAGTGAGACTTGTTCAATTTCTGGCAAAATGGGCCTATCAACTAGAGTTGGAAAAGCAATATAATTTGGGAGTTAACATAAATTTTCTTTTATAATATATTTATTGGGGGTTATAGGCAATGCCTTTGGAGACAGACACAGGTTCAAAAGAATAATGAACTTAGAGTGCTGGAACATAAAATAAATGAAATGAATTTAAACTCAAAGAGTAATAATTAATATTATTCTCTAGGGTAGTTGAAATAATTCTACCAAACAAAGGTGATTAGGTTATATTTTGCTTTACCCTATTTTATTTTTTACTGCTTTTCATGTTTGTAATTTTAAATCAACCCCAAAATATTCACACAGACTTAAAATCCAACTTCAATGATTTCAATTTTCTCTGAGGAATTAGCGGATCTACAGGGAAGTATGGAAATGAAATTGAGGTGTCTGCATTTTCATGACCAGAAGGCACGATAACTTGTCCTAAAACTGTTTAATCTTGTTACCATTTCTGCTGAATACTTTGAGTCATGCAAAGGTACAGAATGCCTTTTATTCAAAAGCTTCCAAAAGAGAGATTGCATCGACAGAAATTCAGAGCAAGCTGCTGAAAGGCAATATTAATCCTGATCCTGGGATATTACACAAATATTTGACAGGAATCCAAATTTTCCTGTAGCCTTCCACTAAGAAGATAGTCTTTCATAATTTTAACCGTGAAAGGGGAGGATTTGATCTTTTGAAATGGAAAGGGTGAGTCTAATTGAATTTCCTTCTTTGGTTTCTTATTAAAGATGGAACCAGATTGAATCATATTCAATTAATGATTGTACTTGGATATATTGCTCTTTTCAGAAGCTGAAAATAAGATTAACAAAGCTCAAAAAGATGTAGAGGGCAACAGTGCCAATTCAACACTTACAGAGCTAGTAGGTATATACAAGAGCAAAGACTCGTTTCAATGCCATTTATTTTTCTCATTTTTGAGCAGGCTGGGCCATTGTCCTGGACCATTTCAAGGACTGTGTAGAAAGTTGTATGACCCTGAAGATCAGCTATTGAGGTGAAATAAACATAAAAAATACGTGCAAACATGTATACATACATGCAAAGAGTAATCAGGACATACCTTTCTGACCTGCATCCTCTCATGACTACATACTAAGTACACTGTGATTCTTGTCATCAACGAGCCAGTGTGGTGTACACCCATAATGTCCCCATCTCAGCCTGTTCCACACCTGTCTACCTCCATGGATCAGGTATAAAAATGTCCTCCGCCACAGGCTTTATGCAGCTCTGGTAACCCACTTTATGGACTAATATTTGTGATAGGACATCTGACATGTAAATTAGCACAATTAGTTCAAAAATTTTAAAACTCAGACTAACAGCACAGTTCCTATATAGTTACTATCGTCATAAAATTCTCCCTTCTCTTCAAAAGTTTTCTGGGTGTATGTTTTCTATATGTTAAATGATTATACCACAACAGCCCTTTACATTATTTGCTAATGGCTCATGTCTCTGTTTGTATACTGCATCCTTAGGGATGCTGTCAGAAATCTAGAGGAAACTGACCAGCCCTTGATTTCTTCAGTGTCTACATGGTATAAAATCATTGTAGGAGCTATGTAGTTTGTGTGTGGGTTTGGGGGTGAGTAGGGAGGTAGTAAAGTTTGGAAAACACATCTGGAATTTGTATTCTAGCTCTGTCTCTTGAGATCTGTGGGAGCCTAAGTTTCTATATTTGTAGGTTGGGCATAATTGTGCATAATGCAATTTATATTATGACATTATATGATATTTGTGCAGTGCCTGTTAGGCCGTAGGACCTCTATCCACAATCATTCCCTTGTTGAACAAAACACTGGCTTAAAGAAGGCTTTAGAAGCTGAGAGGCAGCGGGGTGCACTGCTCAGGAGCTTGGACTCGGTACCAGCCTGCCTAAGTTCAAATTCCAGTTCTAAGCCTTCAGGTTGTGAGGGTTCAATGAGTTAAGACATGCAAATCCCTTAGGAGCGCCTCACATAGGCAAGGGTTTAGCTTTAGTGTTATTAAGAATGAGCCTACTTAAGACCCACAAATGAACTTGGTCAATTTTAAAGGTCTTTTAAAATTCTGGATCTGTAGTTCTGTGAAAAAAGTATACTCTTTCATTTTAAACTCCATATATTGGAGAACATAGACTCGTAGTGAGACAGTTGCCCCCGCACACAGACACACACAAATCAGAGTTGTCTAGGTCAACCTTTTCTCCTTCCTCTGTCATAATTCATATGTTTATTACTTGCAGTATTTGAAAGCCCAGCCAGCTGATGATATGCCACAAGCAACAAGCAAGCACAACTAGAAGGGGCACTAAAACTATGCATGGTACTCAGTGTGAAAGTCACACACTGGAAGATTAGTCTCGGCTAGAGAGCATCTGGATGGGAAGCCATTTATGACTTGTCTCAAGTTCTTAAGAAGAAAAAGGTCTGGACCCCTAGTTTTGCATAAAACTGAACTCTCAAAGAACCTTCCAATAAAGTTCATCAATGCTTAAAAATTAAGGTTGTCCTTGCCGATGGACTAGGTCGGCACAAGGTGCTTTATTGAACTAGCTGGACATCTTTGCAGGGTTGGATACAAAACATTTGTCAAGAAAGTCTGTGAATTTGCAGTTTGCAAAATCACCTGGAGGGTCCAAGGAAGGGGGTACTAATGAACTCAGCATCCAAATGAAAACTGAGCGAAGAGAATAAACTAATCTTGTGACCTACTCAGTATTTAAATTCTCTAAAATAGACCTCCCCTAGCAATTACCACTCCATGTTGCTTTCATGCTGCTGGCCTTGGTTCCTGCCCTCCTCCGTCTTTTTAAATGAGGTCTTTATAGGATACCCCAGTTGTTTGAGGCACTCTTCAAGCTAAATCAGGAGAAATTAATATCGTAGTCATGACTTTTATTGATATATTTATAGATGCTTCTGTGCTTCAATTTCGCTCTTTCAGTCTCTCTGTTGTAAAAGTTTTATCTAGTGTCATTCTTTTACTCCTTTCCAAATACAATTCCATTTTGCATTTCAAGCTGAGGAAACTGAGAACCTCACCCCGCTGTTTTCACAATGGAACAAAATGCAATGACAAAGAAGACCCACTAAAGAAATACAGAGAGAAAGCAGTTCCACAGGGAAGTCTCAGTAGAGCGTGGAGGGTGGCAAACTGCCAGAGGGTAACCCGCAGCTTTGCTCGGGACCATCAGGTATATGTCAGAGGAGCCCTCCCTGCCCTGGCAGAGGCATCACACACAAAGGATGCTAGTCCGGAGTTCTGAAAGGACAGGTATTGTCACACATCTGACCTCTCTCCAGTGGGGGAGAAAGAGGTACATAAATCAAGACAGAAAGGAAGGGAGGGAGGCAGAGAGGAAACAAAATATTTAATAGAGTTTAGTAATCAGATTGAATCACTGACTCTAGACAGAGTTACACAAACAGGAGGAGTGGCGGTTCTGGCATAGACTTCCCTTCTCTGGAAGATTTTCCCCACTCCTTTGTACCACTCAGAACTGTCCCCGTCTGCAAGTCACTGCTGAGATCCAGCCTTCCCTGTAACCACTGCAAACCCCAAACAGCTTCCCCTGACACCTAATGAACTTAGTATCTGCACCAGTGGCTCTCAAATAGGGAAGATTTTACTGCAGTATCATTTCGGTCATAAAGTCATCCCAGGCCCCCCCCTGCACCCCTGCCTGTGTGAGTCTCCTACTGCACTGCGCAGAACAATGGTTCCCAGGTGTGGACGGAGGGCCAGCTCCTCAGTGGCCACTGCCTTTAGCCATTAGTTCTTCTACACCTATCAGAGTGCCAGGGTGATACGCGTTGAGCTATTGAAAAGGAAGATTTGTGCCTTGCTGAGATGAGGACAAACCACAGTTACAAGGGCCGCTTTGCAGCCATCACAGCACAGGGGTCAGGCAGCATCACATCCACCTGTGTCAGGCTGTGGCTCAGATGGCAAAGCCTGCAGGCCTGAAGCCATATGTGCCCAGGAAAAGAGGTGGCCACAAAGTTCTCCTCCCACAACACCCTACTTGTCAACTGCTTATGAATTCGGAGTATTCATTCTTTTTTCATAAAGATAAAAGGCATTTGAGGTTGCCTGTAGATACTAGTTTGTTTAAGTGATATGACTTGTATAGGCCCCAAAAACACATTTGCCAAAATGTAGCTTTTCTCTACCTATTCCGCCTGCTAACATAGTACAAAAACAAAACCTTAAACTAGTTTAAGGATTTTCTCAAGCCAATTTCCTTAAGGATTCAGGTTTATAGGACTGTCACATTTAGCCTTCCGATGTCCTCTCTTGTTTTTCCCTTGCCCTGCCCGGCTTGTTTTTCCTTTGCCTCTACAGCAAAGTCGAGGAAAAGCTAGTCCACTGTCTGGTCCTGTTTGCTCTGCTCTGTCTGGTTCCCTGGACACACTTTCTCCAGGTATTTCTCTTTTGGTCTGGATTTTAATGAAAGAAAGCAACTGTGCTCCTCTGGTAGTGGCCACTAGCTGGTCTGTAGGACCCCAGAGCTCCCACACGGATAATCTGGCCACAGTGATGCACTGAGGACCAGGTGATTTTCAGCCCGTCAGTGAGAGGAACTTTCCTGTTTCACTGGATGCTCCTCCATGGGACCGGCCTCTTTCCTGTGTATTCTCTCTCCATCAGCCACCTTCTAGACCCTGCTTCTAGGAAATGCCTGAGACCCTTGAACTGAGGCAGCTCACTCTGCCACGGACCACTTTGTATGTGCCCAAAGGATGCTGCTGCCCTGGCCTGGAGAGGCACACTGTCCTCTGTGGGCCCATGATGAAGGCAGGCTTCTGTCACCTGGACCCCCGACTCTGCTCCTTCCACTCCAAACATGCACTTTCTTCTTCCTGCCTCTGAACTGTTTTCTCTGCTGGAAGAGGAAAGGGGAGGAAAGGCTGAGTAGAGGGAGCTGCTGAGTCTGTCTGCATTCCTTCTGGTGATCTTTGCTTTTAACATGATAGGGGTCTTTTGAACAAGAGACAGAGGGACAGCCCAAGTCTGAAAGTCCCTCTCAGAGATTAAGAAGCAATTATCAGGAGATGTATACATATTTAGATAAAGCAAACAAGCCAGCAAACAAACGGAAGTCATTTCTGGCAGGCTTATTCATTGGTTTGTTTTGGACAATTTCACACCCTGCCCAGGGCAACTAGAAGGTCCTAATTGTATAAAAGATTATTAATGAATGTATAATAAAAACTTAGCAAGTGACACTCCAATTCATGTTAAATATATATTGTTTTTAAAAGCTGCCCTTTGATTTTTTTTTCAGTCTATTTTCTTGCCCAGAATGTTCCCATTCTCATGACAGACCTATGTGAGACTTTTAAATAAAGTGAGTAAGTGTCTAGGACTTCAGTGGTTTGTCCCATTCTTCAGACAAGGAAAGAGAAGGTTGGAAAGAAGGAAGGACTGATGCTTTCAAGTTTGGTACCACGATCTAAAGAAGGACTCACAGCATCTCAAGATGAAGTACGATGGAGCTGGTAGCATAAGGGCCCCACAAAATTTGCCAAATGATGAAGAACTTTTTAAGACAAAAATGAAACATAGAGAAAGCATTCATTGTTTATTTTCTGTATCACCAAGGCTGGAGTGCAGTGGTATGATCTTAGCTCACTACGGTCTTGAACTCCTAGCTCAAGTGATCCTCTCACCTCAGCCTCCAAAGTAGCTGAGCCCACAGGTGCATACTACCATGTCTAGCTAATTTTTTTTTTTATGGTAGACATGTGGTCTCACTATACTACCCAGGTTGGTCTTGAACTCTTGGGCTCCCAAAGTGCAGGGATTACAGAGATGAGGCACTGTGCCTGGCTTGTTTGCTTTATTTAAAGATGTATACATTTTCTCATATTGCTTCCTAATCTCTGAGAGGGACTTTGAGACTTAGGTTGTCCTTCTCTCTCTTTGCTGGGAAACAAGAGGATAGCAAAGCCTACTCTCCTTATCCTAGCAGGATGTTAAAAGGATAAAGTGAGATAACGAATGTAAAACACCAATGCGAAATAGAGAAATTCTTAGAGGACTCTCCGTGGACTCTCCGTGGGTGTCATCTGTAGGGATTTTCCAGAGTTCTGTGTTTTCCTTTGATCTTTGCTTTACCACTTTATAGGCTCAGCAGAACTGGAGTCAGACCTCTCCCTGAACTTGACTGCCAGCACCTCTGAACCCAAGGCCTGACCCAAGACAGCCTTACTGCTCCTTTGAACCCATCTCTTCTCTGAACGTTTCTTCCTCAGCTGACTTCTCGGATCTTCGCTCATCATGATTTCCTTGTGACTGTGCTCTCCATGTGAAGAACTGTTTTTACTGATTTGTTGACTTTTATTATCTCAAGAGGCCAGAATAGATGCCATGTGATGATAAAAAATAATCTCTTAGATCATTTTGTTAATTTCACATGAGGACACTCAAAACTTTTTTTTTTTTTTTTTTTTTTTTGCCTTTGAATGATTCATTTGGGAAAGGAAATAATTTATTAAAAGACCATTCTTCTTATACAAGAAGGCTAGTTATAGAAGTTAGATAATTTAACTTTTTCATTCATTTCTCACTGCCTTGGAACACTTCCCAAATCTAGGTAGGTCTCAATTAATATAGGAGGTAAGTTTTTAAAAAGAAGAAACTCATGATAAAAATGTTTTATAAATTAAAACTTACAAATTTATTCACAAATAATTTATTCACCAATCTTGAAAAGCCAGCCTATGTTGGGTGTTGTAGAGAATATAAAGATATTAAAAATAAATTCAAGGCAACTACTTTTTAAATAAAACTAGGTCTTTTATTTAAAAAAAATTAGTGATAAAACCACTTCTCATATATATCTGACTTAATTCTCACAAAAATTTTGTGACATAGTTATTGTCATTTTATAAATGAGAAATCAGAGGTTCACTTTGGCAGACTTTGGATTAAAATCCAAGAACCTTTGACTTCAAACTCCAAATCCTTCTCATTACACAATATACAGACATTTGGTTCATAGGAAATAAATGTCCCTAAGAAAAGCAAATGCAATGTATTATTTGATTCTTCCAGGGAGCACTTTTTACTAGAGTGAGCAGAGAAGGTATAATAGAATGGGCTGTCATTCCAGTTGGTCCCAGAGGAAGGGACACGATTTTTGTCAGTTCTAAGAGAGTAATAAGTGGGTAGTTCAGGTAAGTGAACAGAAGCACAGACGGGAAGGGAAGCTGAGACTTGTTAGGGAATAGCAATGGTAAGCTTGCTAAAATATAGAATGTTCTGAAGAAAATAACAATATCACTTACAAATGATAAAGAAGTCACAAAAGATGGGTTATACAGGAGCTTATTATTGGGCTGAGGGATTTAGCCCTCCGTTAGTGTTGAGTGGAACCCACTGTGAATGTATTTGTGGCAGCGAGGTGGTGGTTTCTAGTGAAGAGGGCGTGATGAAGCTTGTGTTTCAGGGAAATGTGCCTTATCTTAATCCAAGACAGACCTGCACAGATAGCCGGCAAGGACCAAACAATTGCAGCAGAAAAGTAGGATCACAGGAAAGAGAACAAAAAGGTAAAGTCAGGAGAAACACAACAATTAGAAAATCTAAAAGCCTTGCCGATTTATAGCCGGTTAAACATGAGACCGGAATGGAAGTGTAACATTTCAAGCTTAGGCAAAAAGAAGATTTATTGATGTTATAAATATACATGAACTGAAAGAATAGAGGCTTTCAGGAGCCTAGAGTTTTCAAAGACAAAGGAAAATAAAAACCAAAGTAGCTAACGCATATAAGCTTGGCTTACTGCACACGAGGCATCTCTAAGCATTTATGTGTAGCAACTCATTTAATTCTCATTACAAATGCGTGAGCTAGGTAGTATTATAATTATATTGATGAGGATACGGAAGCAAGGAAAATTAAGCAAGTTGTTCAAATCATACAGCTAGTAAAAGTGAATGTCTGGCAGGGAGGGTGGAGAGAGGTGGAGAGACTCAGGGAGAGGACGGGAGGACAGAGGTAAAGAGAAGCAGAGGGGAGAGAGAAGTCAGGGTATAAATGCAATTTCCAAGTGTCTAGAAATAGTGGGGAGAAAGCAGAGGAAGCAGAGAAGAAGACCAAAAGAGTGCAGTCAACCAAGGAAGACCTCTGGGATACTGTCAAGCACAATCCCAATAACGCGAAATGTGGAGGACCCAGGGCCAACCAAGCCGGAACCCTTGGTAAAGCGAAGCTGTGACTCCATGTGGTGGTGGGAAACGCCCAGGTGTGGGTGAGATTTATGGCTTCATGGTGTGCAGCACACCGCAACACCAAACTCCATCTCTATCTGCCATCAACTCTCTGCCCTCCTTGCAACCAAGCACTTACTCACAGGAAAACAAATCATCACAGGCTCCAGAGGTTTTCAATACGGTATGCCAGGGCAACATTCATTTGCATATTTTACTGAGCTACCCATAGAATTCAGAGATAAATGACAAGGTCCTTGCACTCATGCTTTTAGTACTATAGCAAACCCAAATTTAATCTATTTTATAAGTTTATTTTTAATGCTTTTTTTTTTTTTTTAGTGGAGAGGAATTTAAGGGAGGGAGTCATTTGGCACCTCCCTCTGTGGCCCCCATCTTGGTACTCTCAAGAGTAGGCAATCTATGTGCAGCTAGCTGAGACAGGGCTCCACGTATAGTACAGCAGTGATTCTGTCCACATGCCTGAGCCATTTGCTTCCACAGCTCTAAGCGCCCTGCTGAGAATACTCAGCAGACTAAAGCAAACACGCCTATTAAACATATTATAGATAGGCCAACATAAAGCAACAGAACAAAGCTAAGAGTTCTGGCCACGTCCAAAGTCCGTCTACTGAAAATTTATACTTCTATTTTATTCCTCCCAAAGTATTTTGATTATGTTAACCTCTGAAATGAAAGCAAGTATTATTCTTCTGCTGGATTTATTTTCCTCTTTGTCAGCATTCTTGCCAATGAGAGTTTTGATACTGTTCTGGGGGGGGGAACGAAGAGGAGGCGGGGCGGGGGGAGGCGCAATGCCTAAGCTTCCGGAAACTCTTTGCCACAAATCAAACCTTTGACTCACTCTGCGGCGTGGGGAAGCGCACGCATGTCACTGACTTGAAAGGAAGAGCAAGCCCAAATTTAACTAATCCATTCTGAACAGAGTCATATCAAGTAATCCAATTGTTTATCCTGAGCAGTCAAGGCAAAAGATTTGTTAAATCAAAAACACAAGTAGCACATGTAAGTGCTTGATTTGGTTTTCAAGATTTCTCCAAAGACTGCAAATTGAACTCAGCCGGGGAGTGTATGTTTGAGTAGCTTTTGCTTTAAGCATTTTTTCCCCATTAAGAAAACCTATTGAGAAAAGAGGAACTTGGGTTCCTGTAGTTATTTTAGCCTTTCAGTCTATATGCTTCTTAATCCCTCCAGCCATCTTAACTCCTCTCCATAAAATAACAAACAAGATGCTCGGACACTTGCATCATGTACCTAGAAACAAGGAGACAAGCTGTTCTTACTGACCTGTTTCTGCTGTGGATTTGAGGCTTCTTGGCATCCCATGAACTTTCTATTCTTCTAGAAAGAGCACTTATCATAGGGCATACGATGATTCCTCCCTCACCAGATAGAGAATATGAGATCCAGGGAGGTGTGAGATCTAGTTTACATTCCCGATGCAGAGAAGCTGCTCGGTAAGTCTTTGGTGACCCGATGGATGAATGGATGAGTGGATAAATGCAAGAATGCTTCCCAGACTGTTATTAACTGGCATCTTATGTATTTCAGAAACTGAATTTCTGAACCTAGTTCTTTTTCCTTTTTACTTCAACTTTACCATAAAGATTCAAAGCTCTTGTACCAGGCATCCTCAAACTTTTTAAACAGGGGACCAATTCACTGTCCCTCAGACCGTTGGAGGCCCGGACTATAGTTTAAAAAAAACAAACTATGAAAAATTCCTATGCACACTGCAATATCTTATTTTGAAGTAAAAAATGAAATGGGAACAAATACAATTCACATCAAAGCATGTAGCCCGCGGGCCGTAGTTTGAGGATGCCTGTCTTATACCTTCAGTAAAAGTGACTGGAAGTAATACATTTTATAGTCAGAATATTTAAAGGAATTTATAATAGAGTAATAGAAATTATCAAAATATGCAATTAGTATTGTACAGACCACTGGGAATATATAAGTTCTCCCTAAGATAGCAAGACTAAATCCAGATATCTCTGAAATTTGAAATAATTAGACTTTCGGGTACTTTCCAATCTTGAGAATTCTTTGAGGAAGAAAATACAAAGGTTTGCCCTAAGGCACAGCAGTTCCTCTTAAGGA
Source organism: Perodicticus potto (assembly GCA_963574655.1). NCBI lineage: Eukaryota > Metazoa > Chordata > Mammalia > Primates > Lorisidae > Perodicticus > Perodicticus potto. The sequence goes on from CAUYRH010110181.1 coordinate 20,104, forward strand.
TATGACTTTTCAACTTTCAAAACACTCCAACTCCAAGATCTATAGGCCAATCTGAAGTTGATTTTATGTCAAAGTTGTGATCACAGATTGTATCATCTTGACTTTATGACCTTTTCTCTCTTATGCACTACATTTATTTGATCTATAAAGGAAGGTTAAAGTTATAATTAATATCATCACATCTTATTTTTTTTTAAAAGAAGTTATAAAACTTGAAGTCATAAGGACTAGTAGAGGTCACAAATCATCATTTTCCTTGGTTGTTTGAAGTTCCTTGACAACTCCCTGTGTCAAGACACAGGACCACATCTGTTTGTCTACGATTGAGCACCTCAAGTCCCAGGGAACTCACCATCTCTCGGTCAGTACATGGATATTTCAAAGAGGTCTTGTTATAAGGCAATACAAGATGTACCTCCCAGAAACATTCATTGATTTGTCCAAATTTGGGCTCCTGAGGAAATATAGGCTAAGTGAGTTTCTCTTCCAAATACACACACACACACACACACACACACACACACACACACACACAAAATCCCTTTGGAGATTTTAAAAGAAAGCTTATTGATCTGCACTGTCCATCTGTTTTTCAGGGTAACATTCCCAGTCCATCATATACCCACAGGTAACATCATTTGGAGTCACTTTATTCTTCCAGAAATTCTCTGAATGCATTCTAATGTTTATACCAACTGCCTTTTAGTATGTGGTTACCTCCACTGAAAAGAATTCTTTTCAGTAAAATTTGACCAGTCCAATGTAGAGGGAGAAGAAGAACTTCATCGTTCCATTAATGCAACTTTAGGTAACATCATCTTTTTGGAAACCATTCATATCAAGATGATTGTTGACTATTTAAATATGTCTTGTTGCTAAGCAAATAGCCCTCTCACAAAGTAACTGTGCAGGTGATTTCAGAACCAAGCCAGAGTTTACATTTATACATCATTATAAAAATACACATAAACTCTTTCTTTGGCTGAAACATTTTAAATTTAACCATACACTATCCTATAATGGGATATACATAGCTTTTATTCTCTTTTTTCATACCACTGACCAAAAATCTGGCCTGCCCCAAGGCCATGAAAAGAGGCATGAAGCATGCCAGGAAAACCTTCTTCTGGTTGACATCAGCCTCCCTTTGGGGACCATCATTCAACCAAGACCTAATCCACCACACAGCAGTAGGATCCAGTCTACATTTCTCTCCCTTTTCCACAAAGGTCAAATGAGAAAACTTATGAAAGGTTTTTTTTGTTTTGTTTTGTTTTGTTATTTTGAGACAGCCTCAAGCTGTCCCTCTGGGTAGAGCGCCATGGCATCACAGCTCACAGCAACCTCCAACTCCTGGGCTCAAGTGATTCTCCTGCCTCTGCCTCCCGAGTAGCTGGGACTACAGGTGCCCACCACAACGCCCGGCTATTTTTTTATTGCAGTTTGGTCAGGGCTGGGTTTGAACCTGCCACGCTTGGTATATGAGGCCGGCACCCTACTCATTGAGCCACAGGTGCCACCCTTTATGAAAGGTTTTCACATGCTAAAACCAAAGACTGTTTATTAAAAAAACTATGACAGAAAAAATTTTATTATTTTATTGCTGAAAATGTGTGGAATTAAATAGTGTCCCCCCCAATTCATGCCCACCTAGAACTTGTGAGTGTGACCTTATTGAAAAAGAGGACCTTTGCAGCTGTCATCGGGTTATAATGAAGTGAAGCTGGATTGGAGTGGGTCTCAATCCAGTGAGTGGTGCTCTTGTAAGGAGACAGAGGTTTGTGCACAGGGAGAAGATGGCCAGAGGCCACCAAGGCCGAGATTGTAGTTACACGAGCAGAAGCTAGAAGAGGCAAAGGGTTATTCCCTATAGACTTCAATAAGAGCGTGGCCATGCTGACGCTCTGGACACAGATGTCAAGCCCCCAAAGCTATGAGAGAATAAAATTCTGCTTTGTAAGCCACCCACTTTGAGGTAATTTATCACAGTACATCGTGTCCCATGTGGAGAATGCTCCTGCACTCCCCTTCTCCTTTCTATCCAAACCCTATGGGCACATCAAGTGTGCCCCTGCCTCAATTTATTACATTTCATATGTATTTCTCCCTTCTGACATGGATCTGAACTTCCTTTCCATCAGAAGTACTCAATAAATGCAAAAAAAAAAAAAAGAAAGAAAAAGAAAGAAAATCACTGGGAACCATTTCTCACCTTACCCTTGTCTGCATTTCACATTGCACAGAACTAAAGGCGAACATTTCAGTGAACTGGCCCCGGACCTATTCATGTGCAGATATCTGAAAGTTTATGCCCCAGGTGCATAAGAGTATCCTGTTCAGTAATCAAAGTCATCAGTGAAAGTCAAGTGGTTTTCTGCTGAAAAATGAGCTGTGAAATCTTGCCTTCTGACGGATATTTTTCCTGGAATGGCACAGACAGCCATTAACAACCACTCTAAGGGACAGAACTTTTTTTTTTCTTTTCCACCAAGGTAACATACTCACTTCACTAAGAACATATTCACTAAGAATAGCTTTGGTGTGATTTTTGAACTACACCTTCCCTTTCCATTGCAGTCACAGAGAATACCATAGTGGTATCTATCAAGGAGAGGAGGCTGCCCCTCTGGTGGTGACCGATGCCAGGCAACCCCACAGTCTCAGAGACCTTTGCCTGAAAATAAATTATGACTTTTGACTCCTCCTTGGCTAACCCACCTGCGTGGCTAGCCAATGGATAGTTGACAAATGGTACCTCTGAGGGCAAGTCTCCTCAACCCAAAGGAGTAATGAGAATATCAAACATTTCCCTTCTAAGAAGAGTCATATGTGGTCTTCCTTCACACACAATTGCACACAATTGCACATGGGAGCTATTATATGTACTCACAAGTAAATTTAGAGGAGGAGGAACTTCAGAGAAAGAAAGGATTCCATTTAGCAGTCTTTATGCCAAGTGATCTAGCAAATAAGTCCCCTGAAAGAGCTACCCAGTTCACTCCACTGCATTAATATTTCAATTCTCTAAGATGTAGAAGAAAGCAGCCAACTGGCCAAAAATAATAATGCTTAGCTCAAAAACATCATCCTGCCAAATGCAGCCTCCTCTCCTTGAGAGAAGTGCTTCCCATTTGTCCAAGTGCAGACACACTGAAGGGCATCCCTGTTTCAGGGACAAGGGACCATTTGAAGAACCAAAGCATGAAACGGAATCTGCTGGGAGTGATTCTGGTTGGGAAAGCAAACAGCCATTCTGCAGGGAGATTACATGAGAATGGGAATATGGGATCAGGGGAAGTCCTGATAAATGGGATATGTGTCCAGGAAGGAAATTAACTACTGGAGAATAACCCATGTGCTGTGAATGTAGACTTATGACTGACAATACGGAATGGAGAAATTGTCACCAAACCTCACTAGAAACATTCATTCATAATCATTCTTCTCAGTGGCATTGATGTGGGAAAGAGGAGGTGGTGGGAGGCAGGTGATACACTCCCTGCCTAGACAAGATTCTGGGCACCTGTTTAACAATTTCTACAATGTAAGATATTGACATGACAGAAAGTCAATCAGAAGAAGCAGTGTCAAATCAATCTGTCAGTCCATTCAGAACAAGACTGGAGTATCAAGAGTTAAGACTGTAATGCACAGAAAAGACAATCCAAGTGGGAGACATTTCTACACACCCTCCTGTGTAGTTCCAACCCTGAGCCCTAGCTCAGGAAGCCCTGGGTGGGACCTTTCCTCTGGGTTGCCACACTGGTGTTAGAAGTTGCTATTTTTCAGCATAGCCCAGTTTAGGATAATTAATTTCTTCATATTACTAGATAGTGAGTAACCCAAGGAATCCTCTCTCCCTTTTTTCATCCTGTTACTAGCGTTTCTACATAAATAAACACACTGGTGAATAAGTGAATGCATATCCAAAGCAAGAGAGATATAAAATCTCCAAATAAGTCATATAGTAATCAATCAAAAGTATCTCCAATTTTATAGAAAAACAATAGCACTTGAATCCTCATCCTATAATTCTAAAGAAACAGCAGTCAAAATAAATTTTGTCTGATGATTCTGCCCAGTCATCAGATCACCTCAATTGATATATAACACAACTCATGGGTGAATGGCTCAACTACAACTTGGACTTTACCTAACAAATACAAACAATGTAATCTAATTGCTTGTATCCCTATATCAATCTGAAACTTACAAAAGAGAGAGAGAAGAAAAAGGAAGTGAAGGGAGCATCAATTATGTAGATGTACCTGGGTAGGTGGAAGAATGTCTGATCCATCCAAAAAAGAAAGAAAGAAAGAAAGGAAGGAAAGAAGGAAGGAAACATAGTAATTAAAAGCATCATAATTCTCAAAGCTTATCAAAATAAATTTATGGTCTCTCCATTTTGAGACATGCCCCGTTATTTTTTGTTGCAGTTTGGCTGGGGTCAGGTTTGAACCCGCTACCCTCAGTATATGGGGCCAGCACCCTACTCACTGAGCCACAGGTGCCACCTGAATCTTCCACTTTTTTAATCCAGTCAACAGTTTCAGACTGACCTACAATAATCTCAATACGTTAAAATCTCACCTACTTTAAAAAAATCTGAAGAAAATATTCTGCATAGCATTTACCAAATAACTTCACTTCTAATAACAATTCCCAAGACATTTCTAATAGATACAGATAAAATCCTCATGAACATAGATGCTCACTGCATTTCTAACAAGAAATAAAACCAAAAAAAAAAAAAGAAAGAAAGAAAAAGAATATAAAAAAGAAAGAGAATGAGAACTCGGTTGGAAATTGACAAAATAAGAATTATTTATTCAATGATACATAATGTAGCCAGAAAAATAGTATTTATTCAAAGTTTATACTCCCATTAGAAAACACTAATAAGATGTTCACGAAACAGGAAAATGAGAGGTTATTTACTCAGTACAATCTTTAATGAGTAGAAGGAAAGAAAGAAGAAATAATGGGTAAGGTTTCTTTGGACTTTTCTGTATATATGTAGTATAATGAACAGGTATTACAATAATCAGAAACATATTAATGATGAATTGTAAAAATTAAAGTTGAAGAAAAGGAAGTGATACAGGAGAAGGAGTACACTTTTGAGACCTCTCCCTAATCACTATCAAACTTATCACTTACATGTTACAATTCATTTTGTGCTTGTAATTTACTTCAATAATTACTTGGAAAACAGCAATAGTTTTCTGTTAAGTTACTTTAAGTCAGTTTGCAGTAGCAAATCTACAAAGGGGATAGTATGCATTCATTTTCAAAATATGGCCAGAAACTAAGGACTTAGGTTCCCATGACAAGAAACTAAGAAATTAAGCCTACAAAAATGTTCTAAATCCTCTTCTAAATAGCACTTTTTAAAAAAACTCAGCTTTTAGAAGGAAGAATATGCACAATGAATAATATGATTCCAATAGAATTAGCTGTTCTGAATGTGATTACCATATATAAAGCATTGCTGACTTACTTTGCAGTAGGTGTTTGGTATAGAATTATATCTCATCATACTAAGGATATTGATAAATATTGTATTCATTACCTGTATTAGGTCATCAGAAAACAGGACTCAGAAAATGGAGAAACATACTAGACAAAAGAGCAATAACACTAGCTCTAAGTGCCTTTGAGATGGGCATCTCATTAATATTCATATCAAACCATGTAATATTTATTAAACATTCATCTGCGTCAACATTCGGTATCAACATTGTAGATCAAACAACATATTTGTAAACTCAAGCTTTTCCCTGCCCAAGAAAGGAGTCTATTCAGATATCAGCTTCTGTAGGAATTGAAGTGCTTTCGACATGGTTCACTAAGATTTTCAAAATAATCATACCTGTCATACCAATGAGCCCAGTGAAGTATGAATATTTCTACATTCTATAGATCGTACACTATTTCAAGGCTGTCTGGATTAACAGATTGGATGGACCTACATACTTACAGGGACATTGTTCCATTTTGTAACTTTTAAAAAAAAAAAGCTCTCAGTATTTTACCTACAACTGTACAGACTACTTTCACAATCCTGTGAAAGATATTCTTTAGATTCTGGAAATCAATAAAAAATGGAGACAATTGAGATGTGACCTATTTTATAGCCAAACATTTGGATAAATGGTCACATATTTTTCATCCAAAGGGTGTGAATTGGAGCAAACAAATGATATAACATACTCAAATTTAGTGTATTATTTTCAGTTTGGGTGGAAACATTTTTTGAATAGAGAAGATTGCTTTAGCAATAAAGTGTTCAATTGCAACTGATAGGCCAAATGGTAATTTTCAGAAGCTCCTTTCTTAAGGATTTCAAAAAGAAGAGTGTAAATATATTTTCTTTGAGAAATATGAGTGATAAGAAAATATCTGTATCCACTGAGCTCACTGGGTGAGGAGAGTGACTAAGAACAATCAAAGGAGTTAGGAATGAAAACAATCCTAGCTCCCCAGACTGCCTGCACCGCAAAGATAAAACAGTAGTTATTGGACAACCAAGATATTCACAGATTAAATTAACCTAACTCTATGTCTCAGTTTTAAAAAAATATTGTGATGATTTGTGTCAGACAGTGGAAGCCATATGACAAAATATTTTGTGAATATTTGTGTTGATTTGGATGCCACAGTACTCTACCAAGGGCGATGTAGTGAGACTCTATCCCCCCCAAATAAATAAACAAATAAATAAATAAATAAAATTATACATGTCAATGCAGTTTATGCCCATTTCATCCCTCTCAAAATTTAAGATAAATTGTTTGATATGCCCGTAGGAATTTTAAAATTAAGCCTTCTTCCCCTTCCCGGCATTGGTCATTTTCATGGGACGGATTCTCCAGTATCTTCATTATTACTCCAAATTTACCACCTTACATTTTTAACACCGGGCCCTGCAGAGCACATCCATTGGTCAGGATGTTCTGTCCAATGGAATAATCATGTTGAGAACAGTGGTGATGATCATTCTCTATCTACTCCAATTTACATTTGTTTCTCCTTTGTTCCTTTCATGGATTTTTCTGTTTATTCAAATTCTGATCAGAAGCTAGGATGCCTTTATTTCCAAATGCTCATCTTACCATTGCCATATCTTAAAGAAAGATGAAAATATGGAATAAAGACAATAACGGACTCTCAGTGAAAAATCCCTGCACTTTGAAAAACCATTTCATTTTTCTACAGGAAAACAGAACTTAAGCCTCCTTTTCATGTTTGAAATCCTGATAATCAAATAGCTGCCAAATTTAAGACTTCAGAGGCATTAAGTCTTACATCAGCCATTGTTAGATGTAAATAAATGCACCATAAAAATCAGTCAAGACAAAAACACACCATAACTTATTTTTCCAAAGCACAGGAGTGGAAAAGAAGCTGAAATTCACTAAATCAAACAATACCAAAATGGATAAACCTCCGGGCTCTGTACCATATCGTGTTTGATTCTCTGAACATTTGTTTTATAAGCAATGATATGATCTCTTAGTAATATCAGGATAACCCACAATAAGCATAAGTTTAAGATGGTATCCATGTCAGAGGTTGAGAATTTCCTGCTAAATTTTCATTATCTTCATTCTTCACTAGCAAAACCTCAATATCTTAGGAGTAGCAATCTACTCAGCTAAAGGAGAACGTGTCCTCGGCTAACTTGCAGAAAGGGGTGGCAATTAAGATGTAAGCAGAAGGCAGTGATTGCCATTGTGCGAGGCTTCCAGGAAAACTCTCTAAATGTGCCTCAGCTGGTGGGTCCCGCAAATTCTTCCCTCTCTCTTCTCTTCCTGACTTGACAGTCCATAAGATCTACTGTGACCTGAAGTGACCTTAGCAGTGGAAGCCTATGACAAGAAAGGAGGGACAGAATGGCATCAAAGGAGGACAGGTCCCTGTACCACCCAGGGGTCATCAATATCAGCTCTAAATCACTTTCCTTTGGAACTCATGTTACACAGGAGACAGATAAATCTTTTCTAGTAGAAGCCTTGATATCTCAGTTGTCTTACCCAAAGGGGTACACAATTTCCAATTGACATTACAGCCTTATTATTTAGTGAATTTAAAGGAAGATGATGACCCCAAATGAGTAATACATTAGCCCTAATTGTTTTCCCATTAGTGAGAATAAGTCCGATAATACAAACACAACTTTTTTTTTTAATTAGCCCTTTTTGTTTTTGTAACAGAAGTACATATGTCCCACATACTTTGGCCAAAAGGAGAGTAAAATCTGCCAGCCTGTGTAGATGTTAAATCTACATATTTAACCATATTACTCTCAGCAGTCACATAGACGCTTATGAAAGTAATCAAGACAGTTGGATATGTCATTAGAGTAACAAGATCTTTGTATTTCAATTCCTGCACTGTCCAACCCAAGTCTTTCATTAGCTCCTCCACAGTCACCAGCTTAATCTCTAATGTGCAGCACTGATAGCAAAGAGGCCCCAGGTAAGAGGAGGTGCTTAGTCAGGACCAGGACGCATTGTATTTCATACAAAGAGCGGACCTGACTTCCCTAGAGAGCTATGTGATGAGGACAGAGATTCCATCTGACAAACTAATTCCCATGTGGCCTGCCTGGAGATGGGGGACATTGGATGAAATAGTTTCTGATGGTCTCATCCAGGCTAAGATTAGAATGATCTTTATAAACCTCCATTAATTATGTAATCATCTTTCTGTTTGATAACTGAATTTATAGCATTTTAAGATAATGGCTGCTAGGATTTATAGAGCCAAAGTTAAAACAAGACCTCAAAGACTCCTTCCCTTGGTTAGATACCAAATCCTGCCACCGAGAATTATTCCTGTTTTGACATGAAGGAAAAGATGTCCACAGCAACACACCTATGCCACATCTAAGACAGTACAGCAATGCCGTCTTAATCTACATATTTCAGAATAGGATGCTCAGTTGACAAGTACAAAATATTTAAGATGGGAAGATAAATTTTTTTTAATCAATTGAAAAATTTATTACTTTTCTTTTTATAATATAATTACTGTTTAGATATATATGCAGAGTGACAGCCTAAGTAATAAAATTAAATCAAATAAAGTATTATAAATTGTAGAGTATATGCTAAATTTTTCATTATAGAAATACATGAAAGAATATTTAGAAAATTTGAAAGAAAGCAATTCATTCAGTCCCACCACCTTAATATATACATGTATATATATGTGTATACACACACACTCACACAGATATATATATATATATATACACATTTTGCCAGTGTGCTAGGATAGGTGAATTTTTTATATAAATATACTTTAAAATGTATAATTATCATATCAAATGTTATAATTCTTTACAACTTTTCATTAGGAACAAGTTACATTATAGAGGAATTGGCTTCAGGCTAATATCTAACAACCTGGAGATTCCTGCTGTTTCGTGGGTAAGTACAACTCTTTTTTTTTTTATTGTTGGGGATTCATTGAGGGTACAAGAAACCAGGTTACACTGATTGCATTTGTTAGGTAAAGTCCCTCTTACAATCGTGTTTTGCCCCCAAAAGATGTGGCACACACCAAAACCTCACCCACCTCGCTTATTCCCCCTCTCTGCAGGAAGATAAATTTTTAAGTAGCTATTTTTAGGTACACTGAAGCAACAAAGTCTTTTAGAAACGATTTTATTCCAAAAATCAATAATACAGATTCAAATTAACACATGTGAGTTGCCAAGTATGGAGAGGTGTGAGGCAACTCAATAGTATTCATTTGTGTAATTCAAAAAAGGAAATGCAAAATGCCATTCGTAAAGAGCAAATTTCTCAGCCTTCTCTTTCTAAGCTAAGGAAGTGAATAAATCCAAATTCTTTTTCCAATTTTTTATGTTATATATAATAATTGGTTATGTAAAGAAGACAGTATACCTGTAAATTTCTGACAATTCTACTAGAACAAAAAGTACACATGACATCTTCCCCTATTTCCTTGTTGAAATTAATGTATGAGCATGCATACCTTTTCTCCACCACTTTCTGTGACTCGGCCTTAAAATTAGGCCTCAGTTTCCTGACATAGCAGCCCGTAGGTACATCTGTTATGAGCTTGGCTGGCATATGTAATCACGCCTGCTAGCTATGTTAAAAATTCTGAGTTCTATGAACATCAACAAAGTTTTTGTTTTTCATTTTAAGCTAGACAAACAGCGTTAAAGAAAAACTTTATTGAGTTTTGAATGGGCCCATCCAATGTCACTGGACTAGGCTACCAGCCACACATTTATCACATTAGTGAATTTCTACAGCTGTAAGGGCAGATAATATGCAGCCTGAATTAATCACACAGAGCGCCGGAAGATTAAACTCTTTCCATCACAAAAGCGATGCTCCTCCTGCCCATGAAAGTTTCCATCCTTTCCCTTTACCCCAATTTTAAAAGGCCATACTCTAAGCTTCAAGTGCAATTTGAAAACATGAACAACAGTACGTGTTGGACATCCCTATGTTTCAGATGTGCCAAGCCAGTGAGAACCTAAAGGGCCCTGTGACATCCTAGCCACCTTCCAATTAAAACAGACAAAGCATGAGCAGTTCCAATCCCCATACTGTACAAGTACTTTCTAAATCCACAGTGTGACACCGAGTCCTTTAGATTCTGAGTGTTACCTTTGATTAATGTATCACAGGGGAAAAATAAGGCTCCCCAAAGAGAAATGAAATCTTTTTATTGTTGCTGTTACATCTGCCTTCGGAACATTTCCCTGGGTCTAAGGGGACTGCAAGGGGATGGGGATGATGAGAAGGCGGATATAAGGAGTGTCCGGATTTGAGAACACAGGCATAACCATTTTAAGTGGTTTAGTTCATGAATGTTGTCAAACTGAGATGTAGAAATTATCAGCTGGCCTATAGATAATTTCATCTGTACATAGACTTCAAACCAGTAAATCCTTAAAATGGTTTCCTACAACAGATACAAACCTTTCCTAAGAAAGATCTGAGTTACTTCCCGCCTTGGGAAATCTCAGTATGCACGCATTCTGTTTTGATGCATTAGGAACTGTCCCAGCCTCACTTGCACTTCCTGCGGTTCTGTGTTCTTTTTTCTCTGCTGCTAAGCTCATGGGAAGAAAAACTAACACAAAGCCTTAATCAATAGTATAGCACTTGGCATCTGGCTGAGAAAAGATTCTCTTAGCAATTTTCCTCACAAAGCCAGATTCCAAGTATGTTGTGTACATCCTCCCCCAAATTGAGAGGTGAGCCTAGGCAAAGCCCAAGACTTCATAGACTAACACTTGGCTATCTGGCTTACATGAGTCCACTGTTTCTATAGGGCTTCTCTGGAGTCGATCAGGGGAGGAGCTAGGAGGACCCATTTAGTCCTATAAAGAAACACACTGTGAGAATTTGAAGAATAGCACATAAATGATTTAACTGTAGTATATTTAAATGATTAAAATAATTAACCTTAGTTGCATTAAAATGGTAAAATGCATCATAGTTTTCAAACCTTTGCAATTTCTACAAAATCTGAGGAATCCTCAGAAATGAAAATGATCTGGATTCTGCTGACCTTCTGGAGGCCTGAGAGGTGTACTGATCATTATAGCCCGCTTTCTATGTGAATCGTGAAAATGTATAAATGTATTGAATTCATCATCCCAGGATGAATGAGTAAGTTAACAAATGTGTAAAAGTATCTAATGTCTGCTTAAGACTACAAAGCTTATTCTTCATTAAGGAGAACTCCTATATTGACTATTACTCAAGTTTTTATAGGTCCATACAGAATGAAAAATTTCCTGCTTTAAATAGCAAATGCATTGTTATATCTGTTTGATCATTTAAAACATTCATGAATACACAAAAAGAGACTTACAAAGAAAGGGAGAAAAGAGAAAACTCACATAAGTTCATTTTCCCTTTGTTAGTTATCAGCAAATTAAAAAAAAAAGATGCTATTTTGGTTAATGCTTAGTTTTATAATTTTATTTCTAATTTATTTACTTTTAAAAATTATTATACATTTTATTATGTCATAGTAATATAAAAATGTAAATATATCACATAATAGATGTCTGATCTCTTACAATCTGAAATCAGGGACTATGTGAAGTTTAATAGTGAGTAATATATGCATATCAGTTTTTATAAAATTATTTAATTAAGATGAATATAAGCATACATAATATTAGGATACATGGTTTGAGTTTGTTAAAAAAAAGCTCAAGTTGGAATTGAGCCCTTCACCCGGGAGGTGTGCCATATCCTCCACACTTCCCCTGTTAGGTAAGAGCTTACCAAATCTCTGCCCTCCTTCCCTCTAGCCCCCCTTTCTCTCCTCGCCTATAGAATTTAATTGTTTTTTTCTCTCATGTGGTGTGTAGTTGTTTATCTACTAGTTTCATATTAGTATTGAGTATACTGGATTCTTTATTTTCCATTCTTGTGATACTTTACTTAGGAGAATGTTCTCCAAATCCATCTAGGTAAATATAAAAGATGTAAAGTCCTCATCTTCCTTTATGGCTGGATAGTATTCCACGGCATATCTACATCATAGTATATTTGTCCAATTGAGAGTTGATGGGCACTTGGGTTGTTTCCACATCCTGGTGTTATGACTTGAGCTGTGATAAACATTCTAATTCAAATGTCCTTATGGTAAAATGATTCAAGAAATACAATAATGTCTCAGGATATAAAATCAATGCCCATAAACCAGCAGCCTTCACATATACCAGTAACAGTCAAGCTGAGAATCAAATCAAAGACATAATACCCTTCATAGTAGCTTCAAAGAAAATGAAATACCTGGGAATATACCTAACAAAGGACATGAAGGATCTCTACAGAGAGAACTATGAAACCCCGAGAAAAGAAATAGCAGATATTAACATATGGAAGAACACACAATGCTCAGGATCTTCAACATTGTTAAAATGGGAAGAATCAACATCATTAAAATGTCTATACTATCCAAAGTGATCCACTGATTTAATGCAATCCCCATTAAAACACCAACGGCATACTTTAAAGAACTTGAAAAAACAGTTCTTTGCTTCATATGGAACTAGATAAAAACCATGACTAGTCAATGCAATTCTAACAAATAAAAGCAAATCTGAAGGCATACTTCATCAGACTTCAGGTTATACTACAACTCTACTGTGTTCAAACATAGGGTTTGAATAGTTATAGGTTATACTACAACTCTACTATGTTCAGCATGGTATTGGCACAAAAATAGAGACACAGATCTATGGGACAGAATAGAAAACCTAGAGATGAAACCTGCCTCCTATCACGATATTATCTTCAGAAAACTAAACAAAGCATACACTGTGGAAAAGAATCCCTATTTAATAAATGGTTCTGAGAGAACGGGTTAGCTGCTTGTAAAAGACTGAAACTGGACCCACAACTCTCACCACTTAAAAAAAGTGACTCACTTTTTTGAGTGGATAAAAGATTTAAACATAAGACACAAAATGATAAAAAGAAAGAAAGAAAGAAAGAAAGAAAGAAAGAAAGAAAGAAAGAAAGAAAGAAAGAAAGAAAGAAAAGAAAAAACTCAGGAAGAAAGTGTGGGAAAACTCTTGATATTGACATGGGGAAAGATCTTATGAAGAAGACCCCACTGGCAATTATAGCAGTAACAAAAATAAATAAATGGGACATGATCAAGCTAACAAGCTTCTGCACAGCTAGAGACACTAGTTAAAGCAAACAGACAACCTTCAGAATGGGAGAAGATATTCACATGTTACAAATCTGATAAAGGGCTGATAACCAGAATCTACAGAGAACTCAAACGGATCAACGAGAAGAGGGCAAACAATCCCATTTATCACTGGGCAAGAGACATGAACACAACCTTCTCTCAAGAACATAGATAACTGACCAACAAACACATGAAAAAATGCTCATCATCCCTAATCATCAGAGAAATACAAATTAAAACTACCTTGGGATATCACCTAACTCCAGTGAGAATAGCCCATATCACAAAGCCCCAAAGCTGCAGATGCCAGTGTGGGTATGGACAGAAAGGAACACTTACACACTGTTGGTGTGCAAACCACTATAGCCTTTTTGAGAAGAAGTATGGAGAATCCTCAAAAAGCTAAATGTAGACCTTCCATTTGATCTTGTATCCCATTACTAATTATCAATCTAGAAGAAATTATTTTATTAAAAAAATTTCTTTTGAGACAGAGTCTCACTCTGTTGCCCCCAGGCTAGTGGTGTCAGCCTAGATCACAGCAACCTTAAACCCCTGGATTCAAGTGATCCTCCTCCCTCAGCCTCTTGAGGAGCTGAGACTACAGGAGCCCACCACAACATCTGGCTAATTTTTCTACTTTTAGTAGAACAGAGTCTTGCTCTTTCTCTGGCTGGTCTCAAACTCCTGAGATCAAGGGATCCTCCAGCTTTGGCCTCCCAGAGTGACAGGACTGTAGGCCTGAGACATTGCACCCAGACTAGTTTTATGATTTTATATTGTACTCTGGTCCTAATGGATGGATAAACAAGAATTCTCTAACTACATTTTCCTTTTTCAACCCTTCTAACACTAACAAGGAAATTAGCTCACTCATATTCACCACCCAATATGGTTCTGTTCCTAGTTACATGCTTTGACATCCAGCAAAAGTTCTAAATTGCTCGATTATTGAGTTGAATCACATGCAGGACTGAAATACATCCTTTAATGAATTATGGTTTTGCCTGAGGTCTGCTTAGGGCTACCTGAGTTTAGAATTAATGACAGAATATTCCTATACCATAGAATATTATGCAGCCTTAAAGAAAGATGGAGACTTTACCTCTTTCATGTTTACACGGATGGAGCTAGAACATATTCTTCTAAGCAAAGTATCTCAAGAATCAAAGACAAAGTATCCAATGTACTCAGCCCTACTATGAAACTAATTTATAGCTTTCATATAAAGGCTATAATCCAATTATAGCAGAAGAATGTGGGGAAAGGGGCAAGGGAGGGGAGAGGAGGGGGAAGGATGGGTGGAGGGAGGGTAACTGATGGGACTACACCTATGGTGCATCTTAGAAGGGTACAGGTGAAACTTACTAAATGTGGAATATAAAGGTCTTAACACAATAACTAAGAAAATGCCATGAAGGCTATTTTTAAACAGTTTGATGAAAATATTTCAGATTGTATATGAAACCAGCAGATTGTACCCCATGATTGCATTAATGTACACGGCTATTTAATAAAAAATAATAATAATCTTATACTAGAATTAATGACAGAATAAATCTTAAGAGGAAGGCCAATAGATTTGAATTTTATGCATATTACCTATTTGAGCTATATATTGTAAAACTAGTTTTGCTGTAAATATCTTATTAGTACTAAGTATCAAAGGGAGTTCAGAAATACCCACCAATATGCTTCATATTGCAACTTTAAATAAAATTAAAATTTAATTTACACTTTTTAGAATAGAATAATTATAGCTCACTTACGAGAATAACACGTAACATGAGCAGATACACATAATGCTAAAAAAATGAAAGAAATATCATTTAATGTTTAACTAAAATTGTCAAGTACAAACTATAGTTTTATAGTTATAAAATAATGGATTTTTTCCTATAACCAACAGAAGTAGCACCCAAATTAATAATAGCTAAAACATTTCATTGTGAAGAAAACAGGATTTTTATTAAAAGAAGGATCCGCTCTTGTTCCTTTCCACTTACATAGAGTGGATCCTTTTTTGTATAGAATATCTCCTTTGCAAAATACCTATTATTTCAAGTTACAAGAAAAATTTCAAAGGTTAGCCAAATTAAAGAATTTATAACATTTAAACTAAATCAGAAAATTATAGTTTTTAGAGAAAAACCCAACCCTTTTGATATAATAAAAATTAAATTCTATTAAAATTACTTTTTAAATTTGGGCTTGAAAGAGCAGGGTTGCTAGGAAATCTAAGTAACATTCTTTCCATACAAGTGACAAAAAGGATCACATTTTACTGCAGCCCAAGACTGGGATGGGGGCAAGTGAATGTGGAGGGGCAAGGTAATGACAGTGGGTCTCAGGCAATCTTCACTCTGTGCACACAGGCAGGTGAACCTCCAAATGGAAACATTATTTATCTTCAGAAGATAAATATATGGATAACTTTTTTCCATCCATCTACATTTTCTTGTACTTATGAACTGTATACATTAAATGGAAATTTTTTTCTAGAAGTTCTCTTTGATTCTTTTTCTAATCTCCTTGATCTTTTTCTTAATAGTTGATTGGGTTTTGCTTCTACTTTTAAGTTTCTCTATTATTTTTCTAAAAGATATATATTAGTCAGGGTAGAGCTAGGAGTTGAACCATTCAGTACAAGGGTTTAATGAACTCAGAGGGTTAGATCTGTCTCACACAGTCTCAATGTGCATGGTCTAGGTTAATGGGGCAGATTTCCTTTCTGAGCTCATTCAGAGTTCCAGATCCCACCTAAGCCATTTCTCCACCATCCCCTCTGACATTGTCAACATCCACATGGGTTAAGTTGGGTTGATGCCCACCTGGGCTCCAGCCAAGTGTGAAGGGCCAAGATGGGGTGGTGTCACTTCCCTTCCACTCACATTCTGTATGTGAGAACCTCATATACATCCTCACCCCACTGAAAGGGAATGGCAGATGTGGTCAAGCTAGGCACCCATCCACTCTCTAATTCTACCATTGTGGAGTAGGTTATGAATTTGCTTCTATGGATAGCTAGCAATTGCAACATGAAACATGGAGATTTTATATTATATGCCCAACATTTCCAATATCAAATTCTCTGCAGACCCAACTCTGCTGCCTACTATATTTCTTCTTACGTTTTTCATTTTATCCTATCAAGGACTGACCAAGAGTTCATGTTCACGTTCTATGCTCTATAAGAATACATGGTTCTACAGGAAAATAATTTTGTAAGAATGTTTTGATGCCTTAAAAGGGCATTCTTCAGAGAGGGAATGTATTTAGTTTTCCCTGCCAAAAGCAATTTTTATCAAAATTGTTGGCTGAAGTTGTGGTTGGACTGTATTGGCTACCTTCTCAGTTGTTAAATGCTGGCCAATAAACCTAATTCTAGCTCTTAACACTCGGGGATTGCATCCCTTTTGCATCTCACCTCGAGTGGGCACTGCTCTTTTTCTGCAGATCACATCACATCATGAAGTTTGTCAGAATGTAAACTATTAAATAGAGACCTTCAAGTGTCTTGGTCCCTACTTCCTCCTAAACTCCAGTTGCTACTCAATTTTTGACTTCTACACATACTGTGGTCTTGTGCCAGCTTCATAAATGTACTTAACGTTGTAGAGGGTTTTTTTCGTTTGTGTGCTTTATATTTTAATCAGCATTTTCATCTAGGAAGACTGAAATTCCTGGTCTAGGATCCCATCAGAGATGGAAGTCCCAAGAACCATTTTTATGTGACAATCATGAAAATGATTTGAGAGAGAACATCAAAAGAACACGAGAACTAGCATCACAAACCTGGAGTTTTGCTACTGAGTCTTATCTGTTACGTGCTCATACCCAAAGCTCTGATTTCTTTCTTCATCTGCAAAATAAGAACAAAAGCCATCTCACCCATCTTAGTGACTTACAATGAAGATCCAATGATAAAGAGACTTTGCAAATTCTCAAACAATATTGCCAGCTGAAATGAAGACTGAGAAGAAATTCTCAAGTGTAAGAACATACAGACATGTTAAGACATGGTGATTTACAAAGCCCTTTTCTCGGTATCTTCCCAGGTCCTACTCCACAGCGCTGTCCCTCTTCATTATTGCTTTCACCTGTGAGCAGTTTGCTGCCACTGCTGACTTCACCCAATATCTTCTTTGTACTTCCATCTGCATTTTATGTGAACTCTGGAGCGATTAGCTGCTAATATCAACACTGGTGGTGCACAGTCTAGGAACATTTATTGCTCCCCTGCTTGGCTTAATGTTTCTGACTTGGTACCATAATATTATTAATAGTCACAGGGTACAATAAAAGAAAATTAAGTGTTTATTTTGTTTAGGCTTTAGCCACTTTACCTACAGCCTTTTTCCATTACATTTGCACATAAATGAGCATATGCTACATATTTGAGATGCAAATCAGGTTTTCGCTTTGCTAATCATATAGTTTCCTTTCTGGTAGTCTTCCAGGCCAGTTTCAGTGTGACTCCAGATGCATGTAGATTGTAGCAAATGAAGAAATGGCCATGTGGTAGATGTTTGCCCTTTTGTGATTCACTAATAGCTGTTTTTTTCAAAAACACTGTATCATTAAATCCATTGTTACTCCAGCTATTCTTTTGCAATTCCAGGAGCGCATCTTCAAATCTCAGACTGAATTCAATTGTTCAGTTCCAGATGATTGTTTAACAAATAGTTGCAAACAACTATCATGAAGTATGTTGTAATAAGCATGACAACCACTTCAAATAAAATACCCTGGAACCAAGTTTTTGCATTAAAAGGTCCTCACTTCTCCGCATGGGAGAAGCGTAGGGCCCTGAGGTATTTAAGTGGGTGTCCAAGGTCAACATAACGAGTTTATTCCAATCACCTCCAAGGCAGTGTCCTTCTAACTGAAGTGTTTGCCCTGCCCTGAAAAGACAAATTAATATTTTACATGGTAAGAACTCTTTATTCCATGGTGGGATATTTCCAACTTGATTTATATGATGGTGTTTAAATGCTTAGAAGCTTTTGTAAGGCAGGTTTTCAATCGATGAAAAGAATTTAGTTTCCCTTAAGGCTCTTGCATTAGATATTATCTTAGACGGTTTACTTCCAAAGATTTATAATCCAATCTCTTCCTCTCGTTAACCATATATTTCCGTGAGCATCCCGTTGGACCCAGCTTGGGGATTTCAGCCCAGTGTGGTCATGCTGAGTGCCTGCAAACAGCACTGTTGAGCCTGCATTCCCCAAGTTTTCTTCAGTGGGCTCTGGTCATACTAGACTTCAGTCTGCATACCTAGCAATATACATGAGACCTCTGGGGCTGCTGTGAACATCTCACAGGTTCAGCAAAACTCTGTCTTGAGCAAGAAGACAGAAACTTAGTATTTCAAGAGAATCCATATAGAGCAGTCCTTTCTTCCCAAGCTAAGAAGTTGCACCTTAAAGGAAGCATTTTGTGGCTCCTCATCAGCATATCTGAATTGCCAGCAACTTAAGGAAAGACATTCTTAATTATTTATCTTTATTCCTAGCACCTAGCATAGTACCTAGCTACATTAGTGTTCAGTATGTGTTAAATGAATAAAGTGAATAAATGTTTAAGTGAGCAACCTGAGGTACAGGAAGAACAAGGGGAGAAAGTGAAACAGTGGACACCACCTGGTCATTGTTTTCAGCTGTCTGCACTCACGCTCTAGCTTGAGAACAGCCCAAGCAGGGAGGGCTTTCCCTATCACTTACCAGCGTGGCATGCATGGCATTCTCCAGGGGGACTGATGTTTTCCTTTGTAAAATTGGGCTAACTATAGATACATGAAAAGATTAAATCACTCCTCAGCCCTCTAGCTAAGATCAAGTGTGAGAAGACTAAACTATTTAACATATGTAAATACTCAGAATAGTATCTGCCAATGCTTTTGTTTTTATATGCTCATTATCATCGTCATCATCATCATCAGGCATCCCATAAGAAACTTTGGATTATGGACATTGATGATAAAACAGTCCAACTCAATTGTCAGCTTGCCAGCTGCTTAATTTTTTTTCAAAGGTTAGGGTTCTCTCTGTTTGCATACATAGTCTGCACCAACAGCCACTTTATGCCTGCCAAGTAGGAGCTCCTGTGATTCTAGAGACTGTATTTGACTTTATTACAGCTTAAAATGGACATTTTCTGTGCCACTAACAACTTTGAGAGGTAGAGAGAAGTCTGGAGCCATCCTAGGAAAAAGAGAGTGACATTTCTTTCCGTTTCCCCAAGTTATTGAAATGTGGCCTGTCTTTGCAAGGCCCCCAGTGCTAGAACCATTAACAGCTTATATCAGGGTGTATAAAAGCCTGGGAGGGGACAAGAAAGCAGGCAGGGGTGAGGGATCTTGAGCTATGATTGGCTGGAGTACAAACACTAAAAGCAGGATTTTCAACTTGTGTGCCATGAAAACTTCTAAAGATCATTAGTTAAATTATTTTTGAAGGAAGTTCAAGGCACAGGAAGTATATGTTCCTTTTTACTATTTTTTTTTTTGATCAGTATAATTTAAGTGTGCTGCGTAAGTTTAACTATAGGTTTAATTGTGCCATGAGATAAGAAACAGTGAAAAACAATGCTATCGAGAGATACAGACTTTGGTGATCTCCTGATGTTTTACCCAGACCACTGGACGCATCAGTTGTTCAGTTAACCTGGTTTCCTCGAAGGTTTTTTCATCACAGCTTAAACTCCTCTTCTGTCAACCTCTTACCTAAGGCATTATTGACCAGAAGCACTGATCCTGGCCAAGTGCTCCCTGCCATCCCTGATCTCATCAGGGCTCCCCCTGCAATGCCCAGAAGATGAGAATTAGCTTTTACTTATTTATTTTCTCTTTATTGCAACTTAGTGTTATAATGCAGAAAGTTAACTGAGCAAACACCTAGAAGCCATTGTTACAAAGCATCATAAAACTCCAAGGGCAAAGATAAAATCACTCACTATCCCACCATCTTAACTCTAACACCGCTACCATTTTAACACACATAACTACCCTTTTTGGACGCAGTTTTACATAGCTGTAATCAGATTCCACATGAGATGTTGCAAACTCTAAAATTCTGCCTGTTTTTTATGATATTGTAAAAATTACTTTCCACCTTGTCAGATGGGGCTTATAGCTGTCATTTCTAATGCCTTCATACTGCAATTTCCCTTTAGACTTCATATAAATTATCTTGCTATTAGACATTATTGTGACTTCTGCTTTTTTCTCGTTCAACTAATTCTGCAATGGGAGTAGTTGAAGATCCCCGTGCAATGGATTTTTAGTGCTTTGGTCATTTCTGTAAGGATCAATTATTGTTCCTTCTTTATCTCATTTTTAGGAAAGGTTGGGTTTCTCTTGTGTTTCATACCTAGTGGTGCTTCTCTTCTCAGTAAGCACATCTGCAATCAAGGCCTCACCTCCCCAAATGTTCTTTAGGGTCCTGACCCATATTTATTAATCGCAATGACTCTTCAAATAGTTTCCCAAACACTAGACAATGACTTCTCCTAGAAATCTCTCTGCCTCTGCTGGATGTTCTCAGGTGATGGCAGCCCCATCTATGCCATCTTCTAAGTAGTGGCTGCTCTAGGAATCTTCTCTTTCATTCCTCCATATCCATAAGCACCAAGTTCCCCTCAGTGCTGCTTAGAAATCTTTCACATGTTGGACTGTTTCTCTCATTGGCTCCTACAAGGCCATTGCCTTGATCCAGACTTTTATTGGATTGCCTAGATCCAGACTTTTATTGTCCTTTATTTTAAGGATTAATTATTTGCAAAATAGTTTCCACTCTATTTCTTACCACTGCATCCAGTCTGATCTTCTTAAAGAAAAACTTTCTAAGTAAAAATTGTATTAGTTTTTAATTGCCTACAACCATAATTGTCAAACTTTAGCATGCATTAGAATCATTTAGAGGCCTTCCTTATCAAATTAGAAACTGTAGGGTTCCATCCCCCAGAATTTCTGCTTCAGTAGGTCCATGTGGATCCAGAAAAATCTGCATCTCTAACAAGTTTCCAGGAGAGGCGGATACTGCTAGACTGGGGACCACACCTTGAAAGCCACTGGTCTATATGATAGTAGTTATGTTTCTAATCACACACATTGTGAAATCAGAGCTCAGTTTATCCTTCCAGGCTTACTTTGTAAAAAAAGTTATCTAATGAGAATTACTTTTCTGCTATGTTGAACGACCAACTATGAATAGTTCCCGTCTGTTTCCAGAATCGTTCCTCATTGCATATGCTGTAACTTCTGCCCACATAGCCTCACATGCAAGCTTTCTTTTTCTATATTGGCAAACAGCTACTACAGAATTACAGACTCAAATATGCATCTAGACCAGATCGGTTGTAAAAGTGCATAAAACAAGAGGACAAAGAGAAGTGAAGAGAGTGCTATTTAAAGTACCGTATGATCCAGTCATCCTACTAGTGTGTAGATACCCAGAGGAAAGGAACCAGAGGTCTTCACTCCCATGTTTACTGCAGCAGTATTAACAATAGACAAAATATGAAATCAACCTAAGCGTCCAGATGGATGAGATACTATTTAGTCATGTAGACTGTATGCATATTCCATGCACATATACAATGGAATGCTCTTTGACCATGAAAAAGAATAAATCCTATCATTTGCAACAACACACATGAGCCTGGAGAGCATTGTGTTAAATGAAATAAGCCAAGTACAAAAAGACAAATACCACATGATCCCACTTACTTGTAAAATCTAAAAAAGCTGAACTCATAGCAGCAGAAAGTAGAATGGTGGTGGCCAGGGGCTAGTATGGTTGGGAGGCAAGGATTGAGGAGACGCTGGTCAAAGGACAACAAATTTCAGTTAGGTAAGAGGAGTTAGTTCAAGAGATTTAGGGTGCAACCTGGGAAATAAAGTTAATAACAACATACTGCATACTTGAAAATTGCTAATAGATTTTGTGTTCTCATCACACACAAAAAACTATGTGAGGTAACGAATATGTTCATTAGCTTGATTTAGCCATTCCACAATGTTTTGTATATAAAAACATTAAGGTACACTGTTGAAAAATATAGCTTTTGTCCATTTAAAAAGTGAATAAATAGGCTCAGTGCCTGTGGCTCAGCGGCTAGGGTGCCAGCCACATACACCAGAGCTGGCAGGTTCGAACCCAGCCCGGGCCTGTCAAAACAACAATGACAACTACAACAACAAAAAAAAAGCCCAGAGTTGTGGCGAGTGCCTGTAGTCCTAGCTAATTGGGAGGCTGAGGCAAGAGAATTGCTCAAGCCCAAGTGTTTGAGGTTGCTGTGAGCTGACGCCACCACATTCTACGAAGGGTAACATAATAAGACTGTCTAAAAATAAATAAATAAATAAATAAATAAATAAATAAATAAATAAATAAATAAAGTGAATAGATAATAAAAAGAAATAAAGAACCAGTATCTACCTCACTTCTATCAATTATCCCCCTGCCCCAGGCTATTGCTAAGCTTTCAGAATTTCCAAAAGAAGCCATAATTCCTGATCTCTAAGCAAAGTCCCCAGATTCTTAGATATTGGCAACACATTGAAGAAATCTAAAACCATATGCTGGCTAAATTAAACATATCTGCAGGCTGAATTCAGCCCAAGGCCCATAAGTTTGCAGCCCTAGCTCAAATTTTTATTCAATGTTATGATGCTGGGAGGGTGAGGATGTGAGGGATGGTGTGAGGGAGGCTGCCCCACCCAAACTACCTCCCAGGAAAGGGAAAGAAATGTCCTATACCAGGTGGCCACCTGATTGGTCAGACTTCAACACCTTATTTGCATGAAAGGGGGTGTGGTGGGCTTAAAGGAGCATGGTAGGATGACACTGATTGGTTGATTTTCAATATCTAATTTGTATTGAAGAGTAACAGTCAATTTGTCAGCACCCTTTTGGAAGCACCAAAAGCCGCTTGGAACCCTATAAAAGTAACAGTCTCTCAGTCAGCAGGTTGGCTGACCTCATTTTGACCTTCACCCTGGTCAAGACCTGAGTAAAGTCCTTGCGTGAACCTTTCTCTGTATCTGGGGCTTTTTCTCTTCACTGTCCACCTTTCAAATACTAACCCTAATATCTATTCCTCAATGCGGATTTCCCAGTGTCTCCCCAGGACTCCCAACGAGCACACACACATGCACAGGGTTAGTCCTGCTGTCCTTTCTGCTTCTATGCTACCTTGTAAAATGTATATAAAAGATGTATTTCAATTAAACTATTCATATAAGTGTCACTCCCAACACACAGAAGTTCAGGAGTGGAAACTGGGTCTTTGCTTCTTCTGTTCTTCCTAACGTAGTGTGTCCATCAAATATCTGTTGACAGATGGAAGAAAGGAGGATTGATTGAATGAATGAACGAATGGAGGGAAATGCTTCCTTTAGGCTATGGCAAACAATAGATGGTTCGATATATCATAACTTCCCTTTGTTGGGACCTCCTCAGTGATGTGTTAGATTTCCCACAAAAAAAAAAAAAAAAAGTCAGATTTCAGCCATACTTTCCACAGACGTGCAGAAAAATGCTAGCCCAAGCTAATATAAACACTGGAAGTATTTGGATCAAGCAGTATTATCTTGACCTGCCTTTCAAGAGGAAAATGACTGGAGTGATTCATGACAGTGACTAAAGGCATAGTATTCTCTTATCATAACTCCAGGTAATCTTTCACACGCATGCAATTAATCACAATCTTTATAAACAGGAAGATTTATGCATCAACTCATGAACCAGCTGTCTCCTAACGATTTAATCCAAAAAAATCCCCACAAAGCAAAAAGCAAAATAGCAACAATAAGAATCAGTTCTGTACCGTGCCTGACAAAGATGAAGCCAAATCAGAGAATTCATCTTTATTCTCCCCACATCCTTCTTTTACTCCTGAAGCTGTCCAGCCTCACAGTCCTACATGTCATTTGAAAGCAGGCAAATACGAAGCCCAGACTATTCAAACCAATTTAACCCAAAGGGATTCTTGAGCCCTGAAGGGTCTTTTCTAAAAAGAAAAAGTTATTGTTACAGGTGCCCTTCAATTCACACTGTCTTAATAAAACTCATTGCAGAGTGAAATGCAAAGTCAGATTCCCTTTCGTCTTTTACTAAGAATGAAAGCATGGGGGAAACAAAACACACTTTCAAATAATTGCAATTTTCTTCAATTATATAATATAACTTCATAACCTGTAAGGCTTTTCATTAACCAAGGTTCATCAGTTCTAATCGGACTGCCCTCATACTGGAGAGGCTCATGCTGGTGTAATTAAAGCCGGGATTCTGCTGACAGCATTCTTCAGTTTCAGAGCCCTTATCAATGGTAGATAAGCCATCGAGCAGCATGCGATGGCCCTATATACTGCCTCTGTGCCTTCACTTTTCAGTAGAGGAGCTAATCTCCATGCTTTTAATTTACTCTTAATACTTTCTTTCCCTAGAGCTGATGATATTAATCAGTATAAAAGAAAAAAAAAGAAATTAGGTAAAATTACGTTTTAAAATGTTTAAACAGAGCCATCTGTCTTTGGTTCGCCTTTCTCCATTCACGTTTAATATCCTTCATGCTCTTACAGTACGTTGATTTTTTATATCATGGATGAGTATTTCCTTAGGAAAATACATCTGATTTCCAGGATCCTCTAATATAAAGTACCTAAATTGATAAGGTAGTTGCAGATGATACTGTTATAATTACCTTACCTCCTTCAGAAGACTTTCTCATCATGAGCTAGCTATGAGATTAGAATTCACACCCTGGTTCCCTATTTGAAATCACCCAAGGCTGCCACAGCAGAACCCAGCATCCCAGTTCTGTGGTTCTGTGCAGCCTTTATCTCTATGTACTTTCTCTTGTGTTGGTCAGCCTCAGCACTTTCACTCAAAGCAGTATTTAAATCATGATGCTGCCTTTTAGAGAAACTTAAGTTTGGGTTGAACTATCTTAGTCAGTAATTAAACACTTTTGCCAGTGTTGCTGAATTATAGGAATCTAATTTTACATTTTTAGAAGAGCAAAAGGGAATAAGGATCATTGACCTTGAATCAGCTGTTCTAGCCCAGTGTCCTGCCTTCATCAGCACTGGCTGCTCCTCCTCTAGGCTTAAGGTCAATGAACTCTGGCCACTTCCCTCAGAACGCCATTGGACAGCTGCATCCTCTTCCTTTTGATAACGTCTTCTTGGTTGACTTATTTCCAGCAGGAATATTATGCTATATCTGCTCCAGGAAGACCAACCTACTTCTGGTGCCCTGCCCGTGATTTACATGTCTTCCACTCAGCTACAGTGGTCCCCTATCCATGGAAGTACATTTTGAGACCCCCTCTGGATGCCTAAAACCAGATAGTATGAACCCCTACATATACTGTATTTTTTTCCTGTATGTGTATGTATGTGTATGTGTGTATGCATAAGTTTAAATTTTAAATTAGGCACAGTAAGAGATTAACAACTAATAATAAAATAGAATAATATAGCAATATACTATAATAAAAGTCATATAAATGTGGCCTCTCTCTCAACATATCTTATTATGTAATGCACTATACCCACCCTTCTTCTTCCTGTGACATGAGATGATAACCTTGCAGGCTACTAAGTGACTAATGGTAGTGTCCATGCTGTCTGCAGCATGGATCCATTGGACCAAGGGATGATTCATGTCCCAGAGGGACACAGCAGGAGAGTGTGAGATTTCATATTGCTACTCACAATGGCGTGCAAGTTACAATGTATGAATTATTTCTGGAATGTTCCATTTAACATTTTTGGAATACGGTTGACCGTGAGTAACTGGAAATACAGAAAACAAAACAACAGATAAGGGAGGGACGACTGTACTGAGCTTCATATGACATTTACAGAATAGCGCTTCCCACAAACTCTCTTTTGTTATTCAGTTGCTCATGGATCCATAGCATACCTTTAAAACATAAGAGGAAATATGCATCTCTCTATAAAGAATGTCTTCAAAATTTGGTTTCAAACTCATTGTCCCTTTCAGACAGAGCTGTCTTTCTGTCACAGTGAATTTCACCCAGTTCCAGTCACACCAGCAACCCCCTCTATACTTCACTTACACCAGCAGATATTTTCACACTACAAACATTCCTAGTGCATATTCCTGAGATGTGTCCTTGCATTTTTCCTAGCAACCCCATTTGATAAAGAACTCATTAAGGGCAATGACCTTTGCTTTCTTAAAACTTCCTCCAAAAGACATAAGCAGAACCCAAGATTTAGAGCAACTCCACCATTTACTAGCACTGGGACCTTGAACCTTTCAAGCACGTCTTTGCAGTTTTTTTTTTTGGGGGGGGGTTATGTTTTGTTTTGTTTTATTTTTTGTTTTGAGGCATAGGCTCACTTTGTCACCCTGGGTAGAATTCTGTGGCATCACAGCTCACAGTAAACTCAAACTCTTGGGCTCAAATGATCCACTTGCCTCAGCCTCCCCAGTAGCTGGGACTACAGGTGCCCACCATAGTAACCATCTCTGGCTGTTTTCAGAGATGCAGTCTCACTCTGGAAAAGGCTGGTCTCGAACTCCTGAGCTCAAGCAATCTACCCACCTAGGCCTCCCAAAGTGCTAGAATTACAGGCATGAATCACCACAGCCAGCCTATAGTTTGGCTTCTTATTATTACACGGGGACAGGACTGTGGGTAACTATCAAATCAAAAATAGTCTTCCAACGTACTTCGTAAACTGCCAAAGCTCACACAGATGTCGTAACAATTATGCTGAATAGAAATTACCAACAGACAAACCAACAAAGATTTACCATAGGACAAACAGGATAGTAATTTCACCACCCTTACCATAGTCCATGGTCAACTACAGTGTACTTCAAATTTTTATCTTTTTTATATTCTCATGAAGAAGGTAGACTCTGGAAAGTAAATACAAAAGGGTCCTGGAATTGCTGGAAATGCGTAAAGAAGACCTGGCACAAGACTTCGTTACAGAGTGCTGGGGACTGTGACAAAATAGAAAGTTCATGTCACGTTTAAATCAGGGAGCCAGAATCAGGTCTGGCTCATTGTTACCATACAGAAAACTGGGACAAATATTTCAAGAGAAACTGCAATCCACATTTTTATAGGTGAAATATCTATATTTTAAAATTGTGGGCCTTTAATTCAGTTGTTAAAACAAATGTATAATGGTCAAATACATCATTAACGAATATGTCCTGTGTCTCACAAAGGTTCACAACTTTTGCCTTAGGACTTTTAACAAGTGAGTTTGTATGAACAATCAACAAGGGTTCTTCAGCTCTGGTAAGGAACAGGGGTTTGTGAC
>CAUYRH010110182.1:0-14073 GCA_963574655.1 Perodicticus potto
TCCCCACATATTCAGTCAGTTATCAAAGTAAAATATTTTTTATTTATAGGATATACAGTAACTGTTTGGGTCCTATGAAAATATATAACCTGTCTTTATAGAGCTTACATTCATGTGCTACTTTAACATGAGTGAAGAAAATCCATTTATGGAAATACAGTGACAGTTGACCCAATCACCTGTCCATCAAACCACTCAGGCTAGTTGTACTAGTAGAGTTTTGTTTCTATTTTTATTTTTATTAATTTTATTTTTTTAATACAGATTTTTCAGTGAGGGGCTTTTTCAACCCCATTGGTTCTATTTTCTTGTATTTTTTCCATTTAATTTGCTTCATAACTTAAACCAAGTCTCTTCTAGTCTTAGGTATTATTTCTCAACTTTGTGTTGGTGGGCATGTTTATAAGAACTGGAGAGATAATTTATTGGATGAACTAACTGACGTCCCCTGTCTCCCCTTTCCTTTTTGACATGAATTTTACTACACAAATGAAGAATGATGTTGCAGAGTTACCGTGGTGAAGTTGACAAATTCCACTTAAATGATTATGATTTAGAATAACTTCCTCTTGCTGCTCTAATCTGATAAATGGTTACTATATGATGTTTTCTGACATGGTATTCGGTTTTGGTTATCTGTTATTTCGGCACTATTCTTATTGGCCTCTTTTTATTTTTGCCAGTGTACTATACATCAGTCCTATTTGAAAGACATAATCGAAAGTCATAAAAATAATAAGTAAAATGATTTGTTTTCTAATTTATCCCCCATGTCCAGTTTGGTTACCTTGTTATGCAATAGAAGTAAAATATCAGGTTTTTAATTCCTGTGCCCTTTTTATCATTAAAATTAACACAAAATATGAATTTAAAAAAAGCAAACAAAAATGAAAAGGAATTGTACACTGTGTGAGACCCTCTTCCAAATTTTTTCCTGCATTACAAAGAATTAGTTCAGTATTTCTCAATAGGAGAAAGTGATTTTTCCCCACAGGAGACAGCTGGCAATATATGCAGATTTAGGTTGTCACAATTAGAGAGTTACCGACATCTAGTGGGCAGAGGCCGGGAATGTCGCTAAACATCCTACAATACACAATACAGCCCCCGCAACAAAGAATTGTCTGGCTTGTCGTGTCAATAAATCTGAGACTTAAAAGTCTTGATCAACATAAAAGTATCGTAAACAAATGGATACCGAATCCCACATCTCTGTTCTGATTTCCTGGCGCAGTTGCTATGGAGACCAGGTGATGCACACAGGCAAATTCAGTAGCTGTGTAAAAGTTTCAAGGTCAGGGTGAGAGGAAAAGACAGATAATAAATGAAACTGCAGAGACAAGACTAACAAGCAAGGTTCTGCAAAGGTTGACTATCTCATTCATCAAATTTGGAGTTTGCCTTGGGAGAGCCGCCTCCTGGAGCCGGGGAATTCTTGAGTTATCAACTTCTACATTGGTATTCAGAACCACCATCAGGAGGACGAGCTTGTTTTCCTTTTACCCTCACTCTCAGAGAGGAGTCCGTAATGGAAGAGCTGGCTGCAGAAACCCTTCCAAGAGGCCACAGTCATCACAGTTAGAGATATTTCAAAGCACAGGCAGAGTGAAAATGTGGTTTGGAAATTCAGAAAGATCTAGAGAGTTTGCTAATTTGATAACAGATCTATTGCATCATTTCTTCTTGGGGTAAATTTGACATTGAAGCAATCACCTTGGATTTTGTCGTTCTTTTCTGGTTTCAATTCCCTTCTGTTGAACTTTATTGCTACTTCTGAGAAGACATTTTTTTTTTTTCAAGACTCGGTATTGATCTTACCAGGGAGAAAAGAAGAGTGTGGCCATTTTCCCAGAGAATTATTAATGCTGTATCAGTGCAGAATGGGACAATGGGGAAACTGAGGTATTGTCTATGGGAGGACAGAGTTCAGTCTGCAAAAACTCTCTCCCACATACACTGATACCACGGTGCTATTTTATCTGTATTTGAAACCTGACCTAATGGACTAATAGTATTAGGCTAACACCCATAGAGAAAGAGAAAGAAAAAGCCTTTAGTTATCATGAGCTGGTGAACGTAGTATACCCCTAAGTACTTTCAACATATTGTATCACTAGAAAAAATAAATCACACAGGCAAATGTATAAATAAATGAGCATGTTTTAGAAAACATTTGGCAATCATTTCAAAAGACTTAAAATATGGATTTATACTTAGAACCTGTATTTCATTCCTAAGAATATATTCTCAGGAAGTAATTTCAGAGATGGAGTTAACTACTGCTTCTGTCTGCCCTGGAAACATTGTTCTTTCCTCTACAAGCATCCTAGCTTTCATGAGGGGCTATTCTCTTGGCCACTCTCCACCCATGTGTCCATTTGGGGCTCACGCCTTCCTCAGCTCAGAGCAGCCCGTGACAGGTCTAAGAAATGAGTGCAGTTCATTGTTTTGCCATAATAATCTGGCAAAGAAACTGAGTCACTTGCCACAAGATGGGCATATGACTCAGTTTATCCTTGGCCAGACATGTCCAAGAACATTTAGGGGACCAGGGAAATAACAAGTTCTCTATTTAATCAAACTTATTGCTGGAAGGACGTAATATTGAACTTGGAGGGTGGCACCATACAGAAATAGCCTAGCGGGGAGTTTATATGTCACAGAAGGTAGCTAAGCTGAGACTATAAACCTAGTTTGGGCTTCTTGCCCCATCCTCAATTAGATTATTGCTCCATGAGGGCAGGTTCCATGTGAATCACTGCATCCCTGTTGCCAGCAGTGTCACCCAAGACGTGCTCATACATGTCTGTGGATTAGAGACTTTGGGGAACAACATTTAGATGAGACCTTGATGAAGCTGCTTCTAAAACCAGCATACTCCCATATTTTCCACTTAACACATTCCTGGTGTGTATGTGCGCACGTGCGTGTGTGTGTGTGTGTGTGTGTGTGTGTATAAGTTCTTATTAAATCCATCATTATATTATATCATTAGAAATACACACCTGTTTCCTGGGTAGCTGAGCCTCGTGATGGTTGTACCCTCTCACTCACAGATTCATAGGGGAGTGGACATAGGGAGATATTATGAAGTGTTGTCCCAGGGCATAGTGGGTGTGTGCCCCCCAGATCTAGGTTAAAACTGGACCTAGAATCTAAAACCTCAAGGGGCCTGATCATGGGAAATACTTCATCATGGAAAATGCTTTAATGGTTGTCATGGGAAATACTTTGATGGGTTAATAATCATAGACATCTCCCTTCTTGCCTTCCACTAAGCCCTTATTTAAAGCTTATTATTTGTACCAGTCAAAGGCTTTTTTCCCAGATAATAATTAAAAAAAAAAAAAAAACCTCCTTGGGAACTAATAGATTGAGTAATTGGGTGGCACTGCCTACCACCCCAAGCAAACACTAGAGGGAAGTATGTTAATCTCAAAGCTGCTTAGACTCAGAGAAATGAGAATTTGGCTTCTATCTTCAAATACATTGTCTGCCCCAGGATTAAACTCTAAAAGCCTAAGAGGTTTGTGACTCTGTTTAAATAAGACAAAAATGGCAGCAACATATGAGATTAAAAAAAAAAAGTGTGTAAAAGATTACATAACAGAAAATGTGGAAAGCAAAGTTGCTTCTTGGTATAATTTCCGAGAGTGGAGCCAACCAAATCTCCTGACAAGAGAAACCGAAATAACACCTGGCCAAAATATTTTAAAAACACATTTTTGAAGGCATTGGAGAGTTACCAAAGGAGATAAATTATGAGGATTAAAAACCTCTCTAGTATTATGAAACAGGGGCTTGTTGATGTCAATTACCTACTTCAACCATCAGGTATTTATTGACTGTACCTGTGATGGGGTAACCATGAATCCCAGCAGAAGTCTAGCATAAAACAGAAGCCAGGTAGCATCCCCGGCAGCTTCACAGGATGGAGAGGAAAAAAGTCAGAGTTTATGGCTATCTAGTAGATAGACTGTTGAGGGCTAAGATCCAGGAAAGAAGGGAAACACTGAAAAAATGGACGTGGTAGTTGAGGCTCTTGTCTGCTCCTGGCATCTGATAATACCTCATTTGCACAGCGAAAGAAGCAAAGAACCTGCAGAGAAACCTCATTAAAAGACTGAGAAGCTAAACTTAGCTTTCGGCAGTCTCCTAGTTCTGGGGAGATGAAAATTACAGTTAATGGTTGTCTTGATTTATGACAGGAACATGGTACAGTGGCAGAAAGAATCGCTCTTTCAATATGTGGTGCTAGATCAAATGAATATTCATAGAGACAAAAAAAGAATCTTGAGTCATCTCTAAAATTTATATACAAAATTCTAAATTGCCTGCACATGTAGAAGTAAGAGATAAAATAATAATGCTTCTAGAAAGCAAAATAGGAGAATCCCTTCATGTCACTGGGTTCGGCAAAGAATTTTTAATTAGTACACGGAAAGTTAAAAACCTTATAGAAAAAGGTCAAATTAGCTACATTAAGTCGAGGAATTTTATTTATAAATAAATACCAATAATTAGCTTGATTACAGTGGCTATTTCATAATGTATCTGTAAACTAAAACATTCCATTATAACCTATAATATATTGTTTTTGTCAATGACACCTCAATATAACTGTTTTTAAAAAGTTAAAAAGGCAAGCTACAGAGCCACTATAAACATAAAAAAGAGAAAATTCAATATAAATACTGGAAAATATTGCAACAAACATTTCACACACAGAGAAAAAAATATCCAAATGATCAATGGAAATCTTTGTGGTTAATGTGGAGGGAAGTGGTGACGTAGTAGGTTGGAAAAGGGGCTTTCTGGAATGCAGGTGGTATAAGTATTTCTCAATTTTGTGGTGGTTAGACAAGTGTGTTAACTTAAAAAATAATTATTGAGTTTTATACCTATCATCAGCACATTTTTTCCTTTGTTTCAACCATATATAGAATTTTACTTAAATTCATTCAATAAAATTTTGAGAGAGCACCACTGCCATGGTGGTGTCAGGAAGGAGAAGGAAACCCAGCAACCCCTCTGAATTGAGGAGACAGAGCTGAGACCTTAAGAGACCAGCAGAGTTAGACTGAGCAGGACAAAATATGGCAGCACAGAGGAAGCCTCCAGAGTTCTTTAGAGGAGCCCTGGTGAATCTGAAATAGAGCACTAGCCAGCCCCGGCATCTGGAACTGCCTCCAGCAAGGGGAAAGAACTACTCGGAAGAATTAGGGCTAACAGTGTCCAGAGCCCAGAATAGTTGCCATTGTCCCTGGCTGGACACTTTCATGACTCATGGAGTACTGGACAGAGGGCATGGAAAGATCTCACTCCAGGTGGGGAGACCAGCAATGAGCAGCACTGCTCAAGTTGCCACTATAAGATTCAAAGATGGTAAAAGCAAGATCTGAAAATGGCAAGCTATTTTCTGGAAATATCGTGGCACCCCAGAACAACACCAGGACTACTTTTAGATATACAAAACTAACCCCACCTAATTAGGAAAATTTTACAGTGTCTGACTTCTTTTCCAAAATTCTACACATAGAAATAAGCAGAAAACTACGTCCCATAGTAAGCAAAAAGATCAATCCCTCAGATACAAACGAAGAAAAGGAAGCTGTCATAGATCTTAGAATTATCAAGTGTACTACTGAAGTTATAATAAATGCATTGCACCTGTTGCAAGAGGAAAGTAAAGCTACCTCCTCTCTCTCTTGTATGCAGATGAGATGTTCTTTGACATATGACATGGTCATGTCTTGATAAACCCCATGTAACAAAAACTCATTTACTATATATAGTCTACTGAACTTCACAACTTGGTGAAATACCAATACTTCTTGGTTGCATTTTGTTTCCTTTCCTACCTCAGTTATTTCATTCTCTCCAATTATAGTGGCAATTTCAAAATTGTGAGTTTGCCTCTTAATTTTTGCCTCTGAAAGACTACAGAAGGAGATTGTATTTGATTGTGTAATATCCATTAGCATTATCTTTGTGCTTCCAGAACTCTGGGATGACCTAGCTCCCTTGCCAGTTGTGTTGCCCCTAGTATCTACCAGTGAGAGTCACTTGCATGAGATCTGGAAGATGGAAAGGCAGGGAAGACACTGTTGTCCAGCAGCAGGTGCAGAGAGGCACGTGGGCATTTGTGGGTGTTGAGGATGAATTTGTTGGCATCAGTTTCCTAGATTCCTCCCAAGCAGCAGATACTTGGGTGCTACAGAAAGCTGACAAAAATCCGTGGGAACTTTCAGCAGCCTTTCTGACCTCGTTTGCACACTCCTTTCTGTGTTGGGTAAACCCTTAATTTCTTATATAAAATAACTCATATTAAAAATTTTTAGCAGCTGCTTGTTTATTAACTGAACCAGTTGTGATCATTTTCATTTGTTTGCTTGGTTGGTTTTGTTTGTTTTTATCCACTAAACTTGGTGCTTTTTTTGAACTCTTGATAAAACATATATAACATAAAATGCATTTTCTTAACCATTGGTAAGGGTACAGTGCAGTCATATTAAGTATATTCACATGGTTGTGTAATCATTCTCCAAAACAGCTTTCATGTTGCAAAACCTTATGCCCATTAAATAACAACCCCATCTCTCTGGCCTCTGTCCCTAGGAATCTGCCTACTCTACATATCTCCTATAAGTAGAATCACACAGTATTTGCTGTTTGTCTCTGGTTTATTTCTCTTTAGCACAAGGTTTGAAACAGCTGTATGTTGTTATATTTAATACATGGATCCTTGGCCTGAGGAATAATGCAGGTGTTTGATCATGATAGCAGGAAATTCTCTCCCAAAATTCTAAATTGTTACATTCATGAAAATAGTCTCATAAATTGTGTCTTACTTATTTTGCCGTTATCTGCTGCTCTCATAGATAGGACATCCAAAAACCTGATGGTAGTTGAGGTTAATACACCAGAGAACTTCTGCTGACTCTCTTCTGCCCCAGGAAATCTTCCCTTGTTGTGTATGCCTTTGAACTAGACATACTCTCACCCATGCTGAGTGTGATGTAGACATAATTTCTCTCTAAAGTCTGTTACTGCCCTTTGGCTGCAGACAAATAAGTTAATTCACATCCATGTCAATAACTCAGTCACACTAAAATTGAATCAATGAATGTAATTAGATCTCCAAGCATGCTGCAATTTGGCGATGATGGTACCCACAGTGAGGTGGGCAGATTAATCATTGGGTGTCAAGAAAGAAATACTCTGGTTCATGAAGAATCCAGCTCGGACTCTCCTGCTGGGATGTGGATTGGCAGGTGTGGGTTCTCATAGACATCATCACACTCAAATGCCCTGAGGGGCTCCTGAGAGAACAACCGTGGAAAGATGACAGGGGAAGTGTTTTCCGTCATCTGGAACCTCGGGGTCAAAGGCATCACCCAACGCTCTGTTTTTGCCTTCCGGGTTCCGGAGGACACTAATGCCTTTTATGAGTATAGGAAACCTGTGGTACCGCAATTATCCAAAAAATTGGACCAAAAAAAAATTTAATGAAAGTATTTATTGCAAACTCAAAAGCTCATCCTTAAAAAATATGGCAACTTGTATTTCACATAAATATTCTGAGTTTGGTTATTTCATTTTTAAATCCTCAGAAAATCAGAAATAGCAAATTACAAAATGAAACAGAGCAAGGGGTAGATGAAACGGCAGTGCTCGATGTAGGCAGATTAGATATAAAAAAGCAGGCCAGAGACCACCAAAAGTATATCAGGTTAGGCCATCAAATGTAGGAGCAAATATAATAGCTCTACAAACCTTGGAAGGTCCTGTGTTTATCTCCAAATTTCACCACGTTATCAAGAAGGATGTTTCTGTTCATAATTATGATGTTTCAATACTCAGCAGAGACTAGTAATGCTTGCAGTCTGTTGAAGGAGTTACGGAATACAGTAACGTGTCTCTCTAGGATATTAGCAGATGTGCACACACCTCTTAGCATGTGCCAGACATTGTCCACCAGCACGATGGTGCTCACAGTCAGATGAGGAAACTGAGAGAAATTAACGTTCTCCCCATCACAGAGACACTGAGTAGTACAACATGAATTCAAAACCCAACAGCTGAGCTACCACATACACAGCTCACTCATGGCACATCCAGACAGCCAAAAGCCTTCTAATAACAAAACGAATGTCCCACTACAAACCAGATTAAAATTATTGGAAACACGTGATATGTCTTCGAAAGGAAATTGCCAAAAGCAACTCTTTGTGTCCCTGTGGAGGCCATGCTGTTCTCATTAACCATTAGCACTAGTCAGTTGATTCTAAAGTTTGTAAACCAAACAAGTGAAGGGAACAAATTAGGAAAGAAAACATTCAGATGGCTAAAAGTGATAGAAAAGGAGGTCATTGGATTACACTGTCCTCGTGTTACAAAATATGTATCTGTATGCTGATGTCAGCCCACATGTGTTGAATTCCTAAGGACTGGGAGGTTTGCAAGCACACGAGATCTCTTTTGGAAATATGCTTTCGATAAGGAAGCTCGGCACTGGGGAAGTAGTTTGGGCTACTGAGGACAGGTGGCTTTCAGGTTCTCTGGTAGAAAAATAGTCAGCTATTGGTAAGAAGACCTGGATTTTATTCCTGAATCTACTCTTTGTGTGCAAACTAACTCCTTGTGTCCTGCATTTCCACATCTGAAAAAAATGGGAGAATAATAATACCTTGCCCAGTTATGGGGGGCACTGAAGGAGTTGATGTGCAAGTGTTTCTTAAGGCATGGCGCTAGGTCAGCTGCAGCAAGCTCTTTTCTGTAATATGTCGGTTTTTTAAATATTTTCAGCTTTACAAACCACAAGGACAGAATTGCAGGTACTGAGCTCTGCCCTTTCACAGGAAAACAGTCACATACAATATATAAATTAATGGACATGATTGCTTTGCAATAAAACTTTATTTTTAAAAACAAGTGGGGAGGGAATTGGGCCTTGGAGCTTCAGTGTGCTGCCTGCTCCACTAGGTAAACGCTGGCTTTCCTTATCAAACCATCCCAATAAGAAGTAAGTGACACACCAGGTGTAAAGTATATGTCACAGTACCTCATACACGGAAGTCCTTTGACAAATGATTGTTTGTTAAGTATGTCATCATAAGGCAGATTTATACGTAACCCGTAAGATCACGTATGGCTTCCTGAAGACAGATTGTGGGACTCTGTGCTTGCTTCTCAGTTTTCACCAAAGAAGGTTGAAAGAGAAGATTAACTTAGCTAAGTAGCCACTATAAGCTGGACTAAAGATGAGCAGGAAGGAATAACTCTGTTACAATTCCAAGATTCCAAACAGAGCACAGGGACAGGCCGATTTGTCCCTTATGGGGGTTTTCCCACCCAGAAAGCCATAGACCTTTTCCCTCTTAGAAACGTTAAATGTGACCGCCTTATATTAATAACAGGTGTATTCATGAGGGTGCTCAGGGCAGGCAGGGAGCAGGCTGACTGACGTGAGTTCTTGCCTTCACAAATGGGCATCACTCCATAAAAACACAACATCATTTGTTGAATGTCAAGTAGACTAGAGTTTCCGACCTGGAAACATTTGCCTTAAAGCATCAAAATAATTGAATACTGTAATGCCTCGGCTCCTTGCTTCAAGTGATAGTACCAGGATTTACATTATTCTTAGCCACAGGCATATTTTTCACCAGCTTTTAACAATCCACTTTCCTCTCCCCCTCCCTCCCGCTCAATAGCAGGGAGGATTTGTCCAGCTTTTAGGTAACAATTCTTGAAGCATATCAGCTCCTGGAAACAAATGCACTTGGCCAGAAAAGCAGGGACATCAACAGCAGAGCTGAATCCTTATTTAATAGAGCTTGAAATTACTATAATCTGTAAAGTACAATGAGAAAGAGAAGTTTGACCTGTTTGCACCGTCAGATGACTCTACTGCTGACTTGCAGGGATGCTGAGGGACCCGCATCTGGGAAGAGACAAGATTCCCCTTCAAAGACACGCCTGGAGCTGAAGGACGCCCTCCTCTCCACCACGGCACAGGTCACAGGGGTAATTGCATAATTACCTGTGCAATTACTTTTGTCAAGAGTCACAATCTCAAATTACAAAAGAGACCGAAGAAACGACATCAACTAATGAAGCCAGTCACTTTGGAGACTTTAATTAACAGAAAGAGGTGGGTCCCGATAAGAAATGATCAACGTAGACTCATGCACGGCCAGTCAACCGCTTCCATGCCAGAGTGCCCCAGTGTTTACTGACTTTCCACATTTTCAAGGCAGGAGGAAATATAGTCTTTTATACATCTATTTCAATGGTGCATCTTAGAAGGGACAGGTGAAATCTTCTAAATGCAGAACACAAATGTTTTCACATAATAAATGAGAAAAATCTCATGAAAGTTATGTCGAACAGTTGGATGAAAATATTTCAGATTGTATATGAAGCCCACACACTGTACTCCATGGTTGCACTAATGTACACAGCTAAGATTTAATAGAAAAAATGGATTTGACTTTACAGAATTACTGATAAAGCTGTAATACTTACATATAAGCATTTCCATAAGAGACACCCAGTGTCACAAACTACTGGTGTTTTTCACTAGCATAGCACATTTGTTACAGTACACTTATTATTGACCAAAGCTCATATTATAATCAGAAGGGGATAAAGTAATTGTGCTGGGATAGGCACAATATCACAGAACTAGCTTCTTTCTTCCATCTCTTTTGGAAAAGTTGGGGCTCTAAAATCTGGTTCTGTTGATCCTGGCCATGGCTAGGGTCTGTCCACTCCTGCCCCACATAGCCTCCAGGTTTCCACTGTGTGAGGGAGATGATGGAATCCGCCCGTCAGTGTTGTGAGTTTATAATGGTGCTCAAAGCTCTGCCCATTGTTCAGTGCATGTTCCGAGGAAATGAACATGTGACTAGGAATGATAAGGTCACTGTTGGGTTTATCAAGCCAGCTTTGGATGATCTAGCAGGTGCAGGACCCTAGCGTGCAGGCTTGGCCTTCTGACTGCTCTGAGTTCAAGTCGATGCTCTGCGTTTTGCTACCTGGGGCAGCTGGGCCAGTCACAGACTCTCTGTGCTTCCCTTTTCTCTCCTGTAAAATACGTGCTTCCCTGGCCTTGCCCTCCAAGATGCATTTTGCAGGGAAGTCCATGTGTATAGACACACAGTTATGGGCCTTGCATGTAATGGCTCTAGTAAAATTTAAGTAATATACTGATAATACTCCATTTACAGAAAGGCTCAGTCGGTCTGACTCCAGAGCATGAGTGTTGACCACTATGCAGTTCTGCTTTTATAATTATTGCTAGCAATGATAAATTATTATAAATGTGTGTACCTATTCCCTTATGTATAAAGTAGTCGTCCTCCCATCTGCAGTTTCACTTTCTGCAGTCTAAGACTATTAAAATATTTGAAGAGAGAGAGAGCATATTCACATAACATGTATTATAGCATATTGTTACAATTGTTCTACTTACTATTAGTTATCATTGTTAATCTGATACTGTGCTTAATGTAGGTATGTATGCATAAGAAAAACGTAGCATATATAGCCTTATCATCTGTGGGTCAAGACATCCACTGGGGTATATCTCGTGCAGACAAGTGGAGGCTGCAAGTATATATACATATGTGTGTTTTGTGCCCACATAGATGCAGGAAGAGGCGTAGCAATAGGTGGCTATAGGCACAGGAGTATTCACAGAGAGAGAAATAGACATGGAGGGGTGGTTTTCCCCTTTAAAGAGCATGCACTTAGAGGAAGACAGAATTAATAAACTGGAACACATATCTGGGGAAATTGCCCAGAACACAGCACAGAGAGACAAACCCCTGGCAAATATTCAACAGAAGTTAAGAGACATAGAGGATGAAGTAAGCAAGTGTTCCATATGGACAAATAGGAAGGATGAATTGAGACAATATTTGGAGAGCTAAATTTAAGCATCATCTAAAATTGATGTTTTAAAATGCATCTCCAAATTCAAAAATTTCCATCAAATTCCAAGCAGAATTTTATAAAATGCATGTCTGGAGAGCATATGGCGAGTAAATTCAAGCGAGCCTTAGAAATATAAAAGAGTGGGGTCAGGAGCAAGATGGCGGCCGAGTAACAGCTTCCTTGCAACTGGGCACAGTGAGACTAGGGAAAGAAGACTTCAGGCATCTCTGGATGGCAGGATCTGCCCAGAAACATCCCTTTGAGGACACAGGGAGACAGCATGAGACTTCTGGACCCCTGAGGAAGGCAAAAGCAGTGGAGATCTGGCAAGTGGTTGCATGTGTTCATTTGGTCTAATCCTGCTGGCAGCTGTGGGTGCAGCAGCAGTGAGACTGCAAGCTGGAAAGGCCTTACCTGTGAGCTGTTTGGGTTTCTTTTGGATGTGGCACTCAGTTGAACTGCCTTGAGAGAACTGGGGCAAGAGTGCGGAGGTCTTTGAGTGTTGTCTGGAGCCCCAGACTGAGCCACCAAGCCTGACAGAGCTACCAGTGTTCGGTTGTGGGCTGTGTGGAGCCATTGTGGGAGAACTGCCCTGGCAAGCTCCACCCTCAGGGTCCCAGAACAAGCATCGGGTGGGAGCGAGTAATCTAGTAACTGAGCAGCCTAAAGGCGGGGACTGAGACACCTTACAGCCTTAGTCCTCAGGAGCAAAGGGTG
This sequence comes from Perodicticus potto, assembly GCA_963574655.1. Classification (NCBI taxonomy): domain Eukaryota; kingdom Metazoa; phylum Chordata; class Mammalia; order Primates; family Lorisidae; genus Perodicticus; species Perodicticus potto. Next base: position 12,661 of record CAUYRH010110182.1, read on the forward strand.
AGACCAGTTTTGGCACTCTGGGCAAGTGGATAGCCACGTAAGGAGTGATCCCAGCCACAAGTACTTTCCTGGGAAAGCTTCTCCTTTGCCCAAGTTAGCAATTTAAAGTGCCTTCTAAGCAGGCTGAGGAGGATTTAAGCTCTCCACCCTGCGGGGTTTGAGAAATCATTAGAGGCCTCTGGTCTCCATTTTGTACAGCCCTATCAACATTGTGATTAACATATCATACCCCAGAAGGTTACCTCTTGCCCAGACAATATCAGCAAGATATATATACTGCTTTGTTTTTGATTTTGTTTTGTTTTCTGTTTTTTTGTTTGTTTGTTTTTGTTATTGTTTTGTTTTTAATTTCAATAATTTCCTTAAAGATTTTTCTTTTCTTTTTTCTTTCTTTTATTTTTTCATTTTGCTAGTTTAAATATAATTTTCCATTGTTGCCTTTTTCAACCATTAGAACTTCAATTTTGCTAGTGTTTCTACCCATATTAATTGTCTTTTTCTCCAATTTTATCCTGTAAAGTTTTCGGTTTGCTTGTTTTGGTTTGATTTATTACATTTTTGTCTTTCCTCTCTACTTGGTGGAGGTGGGGTACTGTGTCAAAAAAGGCTGGCAAAGAGCTGCTGACCTAACCACCCAACCTGGTGCCCCCAGAGGTTAGGGGTTCTTAAGGTTGGGTCAAAGTACTCTTCTGTACACCTATATTGCTCCCATCCCCCTCTTTCTGTGCTAGTCTTCTTTTGGTTGACAGTTGCTTCTACCCAACCCCTCTCCTTTCTCCTTTTCCTTTTTTCCCTTCTGTCTCTTCAATCTTCTCATCCTTCTGGTCCTGAACCAAAAAGACTCATCAAAACCCTATTCTAGAGGCATGGTAACTTAAACAGCAGGAGGAAGTGAAAGGAAAACTAGGGCAAGGAAACAGATAAAAGAAATCACTCATGAGGAATAATCAGCAGAAAAATCCTGTCATCATGAAAAACCAGTCCAGAGCAACCCCCGCAAGGGGCTGTGAAGTAGATATTGCAGAGAATTCCACCTATACGGAAATGCTAGAAATAACAGAAAGGGAATTTAGAATATTTCTGATGAAAAAAATCAAGAAAATGAAGGAAACAATGAAGGAAAATGCTGATAAAGTGGAAAAAGAAATCCAAAAAGAGAATCAATTAAGATATGAACGCTATGAAGATTATAAAAAGGATATGGCAGAGAAGAGGGAACTGAAGCAGTCAATTAAGGAACTTAAAGATGCAGTAGAAAGTATCAACAATAGATTAGACCATGCAGAAGAAAGAATCTCAGAGGTAGAGGACAAAGCTCTTGAGATAACTCAGATAGTTAAGGAGGCAGAAAAGAAGAGAGAGAAAGCAGAACATTCACTGACAGAATTATGGGACTCTATGAAGCGTTCAAAC
>CAUYRH010110188.1:0-40381 GCA_963574655.1 Perodicticus potto
TGCCTCAGCCACCCAAGTAGCTGGGACTACAGGCGCTCGCCACAACGCCTGGCCATTTTTTGGTTGCAGCCGTCATTGTTGTTTGGCGGGCCCAGGCTGGATTCGAACCCACCAGCTCAGGTGTACGTGGCTGGCGCCTTAGCCTGTTGAGCCACAGGCGCCGAGCCTAGCTGGCCATTTTCATTTGATTTTTCAAATAAACTGTTCTCTTCTACCAGGGTACATGAAACCTTTGATAGTCAAGTAAAAATTTTTTAAAAGCTAATAGCAACTGAATATCATTATGCTGAAATGCAAGGATGAGATTCCCATTGTACATAAAATGATGCCTGCCACCCCCATTTGCTGTAATCTATTGAGAGGCTAAAGAATATTTATAATCTCTCAAAATACTTTCAACTGCTCTACTAAATAATGCCAGTCACTACCTTTCTGCCCCAGGTAAGACTTTTTAATGATCTTTTATTTTGCTGTTTCTCACAAATTACACTATCAGAGAGAACCAAAGTAGGAACAAAAATCTCTTAATGACCATAAAAGACTGCCCTTTCATACTCTAGAATTCAAAAGGACCAAAGGAAAGCTGAGGAGAAAAAAATAACAGGGAGTATGTTAAGACAAGATAAGGTCTATTTGGATATTCCATCATAATAGGCTCTATAGTCTGATAGGCAGGGAAAAGACAAACATGGGAAAGGTCAAGAATACAAATGGCTTCTGGTAGAGTTCTAAGGAACAAGTTGCAATTTAACAAATACTATAGAAGCATATAAAAAAGGCAACAACCCTTCAAATGTGTAAAGGTCATAAGCACACAAAGAAGAAATATAAGAAAGTGAGAAAATAACTAAATGCAAAAGTGTATGGTGTAACCACTTTAGATTTTTTTTTTTTTTTTGAGATAGAGCCTCAAGCTGTCACCCTGGATAGAGTGCTGTGGCATCACAGTTCACAGCAACCTCCAATTCCTGGGCTCAAGCGAGTCTCCTGCCTCTGCCTCCCAAATAGCTGGGACCACAGGCGCCTGCCACAACACCAGGCCACTTTTTGGTTGCAGCCGTCAATATTGTCTGGCGGGCCCGGGCTGGATTCGAACCCGCCAGCTCAGGTGTACGTGGCCTTAGCCTGTTAAGCCACAGGCGCCGAGCCACCACTTCAGATTTTTAACACGGCACAAACATTCTGTGGGACATGGAGAAGGAAAATTTGCAGAAGTCAAAATGAATATTGGGAGAAGAAGAAAAAGGGTTGATCAAAGTGGAAGAGGTCTTAAGAAGGCAAAATACTTGGTCTCAAATGATTGTTTTTCTATCTACATAAATGGTCAAGTATGGGAAGGTCACTCTAGAATTAGGTAGAGGAATATATATTAAACTGATGAGCAAGATCTTGAGCAATTAAGCGAACAGATGCTGCCAAGGAATATTTCCCTTTGGGTATGAGATACAGATACAGATTCTTCCTTCTCTCTTACTGCCTCCAAAACAACCCAATGTTGTCTATAACTTCTAAAAATCTATCTACTCTGTGTATCAGGCATGTATTAACATTTTCAAATTGAAGATAAAAGAACAGATGAAGAAAAAGCAATCAGCCAAGGAAGTGCTACAGGAGTTTTCCCAGGAAGAGGGAAAGTTGTCTCTTCAGGGTTGTGTAGTATTATTGGGGTTGGGAGAGGGCAAACCCCTTATTTCTATCTTACTTTCTCATTATTTTCTATATGCTATGTTCCTGGATTTATAAAATGTTAGTTTCTTTTGTAAATGTTTAAGAGTTTGACATAAAAATAGACAAAATGGTACAACTCTCTAGTGATCAAAAAGCAGTGATACATAATAAACAAAAAGAAAAAGATAATGAGGGTATCTTAAGAGCTCACAACCAGAATTTCAATCACAATGACATTCATAATTAGAGGTTCTAGAGTTTAAATTTATGTTATAGCGCGCCATGATAAATGTGAGCACAATTTAAAAATACAAACTGAACATCAATATTTACCTCTAATAACCGAGGTATCCAGCCTTTCCAGTACCTGTATGGGGGAGGTTCTCTCCGGGAAGAGACCAGTGAGGTCTGCCGTGATCTCTGGGATCTTGCCTTTTCTTCAGCCTCAAGCTGGTCCTGAGACAGCTGAGTAGGTGCAGGTAAAAAGCTGGTAAAGAGCGCCATCTTCTTCCGCTTCTTCCAGCGCGAGCGACAGCACCGCGGGGCAATATATGATATTTCAATGACGAAAATGACAAAAGAAATTTAAAGAAATTAAATAAATGAAGAGTTATGCTGGAGTATTCAGGAACAAGACGACCCATAATTGCTAAGATGTCTTTTCCCTAAACTGATCCACAGATTCAACACAATTCTAATCAAAATCTCAGCAGAGATTTTTTTCTTTAGTAAAACTTAACAAGCTGATTCTAAAATTTATATGGAAAGGCAAAGTAACTAGACAGACAAAACAATTTTGAAAAAGGAAAACAAATCACACTACCTGATTTAAGATTTACTGTAAAATGATAGTTGTCCAGAAAATGTGGGAACTGGAGAACAAACATACATATAGATTGATAGAATAGGACAGAATCCAGAAAAAAAAACACATATTATTTATATAGTCTATATTGTTCATATGGCTCACATAAGATTAAATTATAACTAATGGTACTGGAAAAGCTGGTCATCCTTATGGAAAAAAATCCAAAATTTTGATTTATATAAAGATTAGCTCAAAATTATCAAAGACCTAAAATAAAACCTTAAATTATAAAACTTCTAGAAGAAAAAAATTAACTGTGGCTATACCTAAAATCTTAGAAGACTCTTACAAACAACATGGTACAAAAGAAAACTATATTTATCTAAGAGTATACATGATAAAAGTAATGAAAACTAATATGTGGTGTTATAAGTCAGGATAGTGGTCACTTTGAGAAGCAAGGCACAGAGTTGGGTCAGCATGAAGTGAGCTTTTGAAACAATGCACTACTATTGTTCCTTCTCTTAGAGTAGTGGGTATGCGTGTGCACTTTGTGATAATTTAGCCAGGTATGCATTTATGATTTATAAACTTATCTGTATGTATCATATATTCAAAACTTACTATATTGAAAGACAATCAATAGGTGTCATTTGATAGTCTTTTCCCTTTTCTGGGACTTAGTCCTTTACAACTAAAACAAAGTGGCTAAACTTTACCACACCATCCTAGTTCCTTGCTTTGAGCAAAATGATAGCTTATTGGGATTGATATAATAAATAACATGCATTTATCACTGATTCAGGAACTTAGAATGAAGAGTTAAACCTCACCAATTAAACATAATTGATCTTAACACAGCAACTACTTTTGACCATCTACGGTCATGGCTTTACTCTATTTATGAGAGGATGAATGACAAAGAGCTGTAGGTATAATATTGTTTTTTTCAAACCTAAGAAAATGAAACTGAGAAAAAGCAAGCTTATTTTAGAAGAGACTAGAGACAAAATACCAACACTGACCTACATGATATGGGAATATGTGAAAATCAAAACATTTCATTACTGCAGTTACCGTGCAAACTAGCAATCTTACTTTTAATACCCTGATGAAGGGCAATAGACACCTGGATAATTCTTTACAATTTTGTAAGATACTATGCTATGCACAAAAGGTAAGAAGCATCATTATCAATCCAACTAACTCGAACCTCATCAGGATACCAGTGCAGATATATTACTCTCATTGAAAGGGAGAAGAAAGAAAGGAAGCTCAGAGCAGTTAAGATGATCTGCCTAAGGTCACCATCAAAAAATGGTGAAGTGGGGAAAAGTACACTGCACTAGGATCAAGACTCCATGGGGCTGGGTACCTCTCTGGTATTAACTGGTGTGGCACCCACAGAGATTCACTCTCCACATCTAGAATAGAAATCTTGGCCCAACTCAGCTGTTTACAACCTAGCAGATTCTTGCTAGGTCATGAGTCAGCAAAGTCCTTCCATGAACACACACTGTACAGACTAAATAAAGTAACATACAATAAATGAATAAGCACCCAAATGATAATAGCCATAAATAAACCCTGATCATTGCTCACAGATAATATGCGTACCCTTAGTTTTCAAATATATGTTGAAGCTATCAGTATTAAGGTGTTGTAAAATTCATTACAGCTTTCTGTATTTGATGTATATCAACATAGACTTGTACTAACTACATGCTTTACATTATGTGGGTATTTGTAACAAAATAGGCACTTCACATTTCATTTCTAAGGGCCCTTCTAATTGAAAAATATTCAATTACAGAGCCTGAGACAGATCACTTTAGTACAAATATAGGGTTCTTCTTCCCATAGCAATGTTTCTTATATACCTTTTTAGACTTTGTTTAATCTCAAGCCCAAAGCCTACCATGAAGTGCGGTAAAAACTGGGCCACCCTGTTTGATCAGTGTTTGTTAGAGGAGAGGAAGGGGTGATAGGCCCTGGAGAGCTCTCACATCCAGGTCACTTCTCTAAAAAACCCTAAGGGATCTGTGGATCAGCTTCTACATAACCACTGACAAAGGGCCAACACTTGTACCTTGTGATATACCAATAAAAAAAAAAATTAAATTATTCAACCAAAAAAATGCACAAAGGCTATGAATAGGCAAGTGGTTACTAGGTATGGGAAATGATGGTAAATCCACAAAAAAAAAAATCATAAAAATGCAAATTAAAACAATGAGATCCCACTTTCAGTCAGACTTTTTGGCAAAAATTTAAAAGGCAGAACATGTTCAAGATTAGCATATGGTTAGTGTATGGTTGATGGCTAGAGTATCAGGTGTCAGATACTCTTACATACCCTTGAGGAAAATGAATTAAAACCCACTCTTTGGGGGCTATTTCAGTAGGTATATAAAATGAAAATGGACACACATTTTTGACTCAACAAACCCATTTTAGAAACGTATCCTGCAGAAAGTCTCACAATTTCATGAAGATAATTGCAAACGATACTTGCATTTAAAAAAGGAAAACAATGTAAATATTCATCAGTAGGAAAATGACTAAAGGAGGTTATGGTTCATGTAGCCTATACAATTCTATGACATCATTAAAAAGACTAAGACCCATTTGCACTATAATTTTCAAAAAGATATCAAACATACATTGTTAGGGGCAAAGAACAGAAGCAAGATGCTGAAAAGTATGCATACCAGAGAGTATATATATATATACACATATATACATGTTTATAGGGCATAAAATATTCTGGAAGTAGATATACAGATTGCTAACAGTGCCTTGCTCATTTTTCTGAAAAGAATTTCTCTTTTTATTTTAGATATTTCTACATAATTTGATTTTTTACTAATTGGATTACTTTTATAATAAAAATATTAAAAAAAAACAAATCAGGGCACTGTACCGTATGAACACTCCCTCTCTAAAACGAAGTTGCTTTGATGGGGAGACTTAAGTCTAAGTGTATACTTTTAAGTGCAAGACACTATTCTGAACATTACCCTTTGCACCTCGTTGCTGGTAAAGCCTACAAAATTGAGGGAGCAGGCACACTTTCTGGAAACTTAAACCCTTCCACATTCTGAAGACAGAAAACATGAAATACATGGACAGTACATAAAAAGAAAAGGACTTCAATAACTAAAAAGGCATTTCCTTAAAACAGCAAGGTACTGTTGAAATACTTAATAGGGCAAAGAGGTCGCAGAGATGAGGAACCGTGAATGATGGAGCCTAGAAGTTTCCAGCGCTCCTTTCTCAAGCTTTAACAGCTCTTGCACAAAATATCTCCCACAAAAAGTGGATCAGCATACAGGTCTATAAAAAGAGAGCTTTAAATTTTAAGTGGTTTTGTATCCGTTGCGAATATAAAGGTTAAATGGTTATTAAAAGAGTGATAATTCTTTCTGATTAAATTGTTACCCAAAGACAGAGTCAAATGTTCACAAAGTAAAGATTTTATTATCAGTTATAGAAAATGCCGTGAGAGTTCTCTAACTGGCTGAGGGAGGGAAAGCTTTTATTTATTTTTTAAGGCTAAAGGTGATGTTGTAAAATTGGGACTTCCTTGCTGTGGCAGACTGAATGAAAACCTGTTAAAAAGCAGTTGACTGATTCTAGATTATTTTTATTATTGGGGAGATTTGGCTTACAACAAAAGGAAAGAAACAAAACTTCCACATACCCACAGCTGAACTGGCAATTAAATAATTACGCATCACAAATAGTTAATCACCCTTTTAAGTGGAGAGGGTGGAACCCAAACTCCAGTTGTTATTTTAAGAAACCAAGCTAAGAAACCAAGCAAGAAAATTTACCAACAAGTGACAGAGCTCATAAAATCTAAATAGAGAGTGAAACTTCCCTTTCTCAGATGCCTTTTTAGCCTCTTCCAGCCCCGGCTTCTGAGTTGTTCTGAGTGTTGGACTAAGTCACCACGTGGCGTCATTAAGGTCTCACTGAAGTGCTCCTGGACACCGGGAACTGCATCTTCATTTTTCCCCTCCCTCCCTGAGTAATACCGAAAGCGCCCACATCCTATACTTTAGGAGGTACACACAAGAGCCTGCTGTGGGCAGAGTCGTCAGCACAAACACAGGGAGAAAGCTGAAATTATGACCCATGAGGAAAGACAAAAGGAACTTGGGATGTTTAGCCTGAACAGAAAGCAGCTCGGGGACAACTGAGAATTATCGTTGAATACCTGGGAGAGTGAACAGGGCTAGATTTAAGAGCTGCATTCTCTATTAAGTGACAAATATATATGGCAACAGTATTAAGAACATAGTATCAAAGAGTATTTCTTTGAGGTCCCCCAAATATCTGTGCTAACCTTGATGAATGACTAAACCTCTCTAAATTTCAGTTTTCTTCTTTATTAAATAGAATGGATCAGAGTACTTATCCTCATAGGATGAAAGGCACCACATGACGATTCAAGGACTATTAAAATTATCATTAGTACTTATATTTTATATCCTAAGCAACCATTAAATACCAATGACAGCCATACAAGCACTCCTCTCGAGTGCCTAACATGAACCTTAAGCCAGGCAGTCTCTATAAATTTCCCATTTATTCCTTACCCATGAGATGTTCCCATTCTTCTGGTGAAAAATGTAGGAGGAGGGGCTGAGAATGGCACCTGCCCAAATTTGTAATAAATATTTTCATCATAGAGTTCAACTTGAGCTTGATTCTTACTGACCTCAAAGGAATTTTTCCCACTAGAAGGAGCTCTAGGAAACAGAAATACAGTGATAACCTATCGGTCCTTCTCGCAAAAGCTGCTCATACAGGGAATATAAGACACACATGTAAATGCATACGTATTTAAGTTAAGGGAATTTATGTCAAAAAGTGAGCAGATGAGGGAGTGATTATTCTAACTCAGGAGACAAAGAGACTCTTCAGTGATGAGCTGGCATTGGCATTGGCCGTGTAAGGTTCAGACAGAAAGGCACTTCCATGCAGGGTACTAAAGGAGAGAAAGCACAAGTTCAGCAAAAGGTAGTGACTTTTTCTGGAATACAAAGCAGTTCAGGATGGCTGGAGTATAGGACGTGTGAAATGAGGTGAGATCAGATGCAAAATATGGGTCAGAGTCAAGGCTTTGATTTCTCCAATTCTTTTCTATCTAGAAGTCTGGAATATTCTATGATTTTAATTTTTAAGAATAAACAGCATGGACAGGATGAACTGGATAACTGCAAATGGCCTTCAGAACACTTTAAGCATCACCTCAGGCCTCCCACATGGGATCCATTACTACCCTTTGCCTATGAATTAAAAACTCTGGCAAGAACTCTATCATTGCTTGGCTGTGGTCTTGTAGCAAATCCATGACAAAGACAGACGTCATACCCTGTTGATTTCTGTCCTCCCTTGCTTTGTCAAGTCATCAAAGCCCACATCACCAGCCTAGTGTTAGTGTTAAAAAACAAACGAACAAACAAACAAAAAACCTAGCTAAAGACAATTCCTTCAAACAGCTACTTCCATTCATTGGGAGGACAGTAAAATCAACACAGCTGTTGTTAGAGCAGCTTTTGTGGAGATGGGAGTCTTGAGCTCCAACTTCAAAAGTAGTTCAAGTTTTAGAAGGAAAAGAAAGGTCACGCCTAAGGATAGAAAAGGGGATGAAGAATAAGATAGCTGTTTCAATCAGAAAGTATATTTTTATGATTAAGAAAAAGGGAGAATTGTAATGTGATCTGTGTAGAAAAGTGGAAAGGATGCTGGCCTAGGCATCAGAGGCTGTAACAGAAAGCTGTTGATCAGATGGAAATGGGGGCACCAAATCCAGTGTCTTTCTACTGAGCCGTCTACTAGAAAATGCAGATGGGGCTCACCTTTGAGAAAGAAAACACCTTTCTCTCTTCAGGTTGTGTTCTTAACTAAGTCAAGCTCTTCTTACTTTTAGCTTTAGGAAACAGCGAGGCGAGTTGAGAGGTGTGGAATACACGGTATGTGTGGCTAAAAACCACGACACTTAAGGGAAAAGGTTCTGCCATTGACTCACTCATGAGGTAGCTTCAACACCTCCCTTGCTGCCAAAGACCTTTCAGGAAGAGCCTGCAATGGATGAGTGGTGTACAAAGTAATGAAATGGTTGGGCTTTCCTTTACTTTTGGGAGAAAGGCCAAAACTTTCAGGAAGGTCTAAGTCCTTCACGGTGCATTTCTCAAAACCCATCTTGCCACGTGCTTCTGCTCAGACTCTAAGCTTTAACCACATTGGCCTCCTTTCTATTCCCCAAACCATCATGCTGCGTCTTCTGAGATGTCTAAACTCCTACTCATTCCTCGTGGCTCAGGGAAGTCTCACTTCCTCAGGAGTGCCTGTCTTCATCTCTCCGTCTAGGTCAGGTTCCTTTGTTTTATTTAATTCTCTTAGGACAGTACTCTTTTCTTTTAAAACTCTGTCTGTCTCCCTCAATAAAACAGAAGCTTCCTGAGAGCAGGCCACTCGTCTGCTTTTGCTCACCACTGAATCTCCAATACCCGGTGTGCCATTGGCTCTCAGCCGGTATTCGGTGAATAATTGAATAAACATGTTGTTCGAAAATAAGGTACACCTCCCTGAATGCTACTACGGAGGAGTGAAAGGTTGAATTATCTAGTTGGGGCAAATGGAATCTATTCTTTTAGTCATTATTTTGAATCAGAACTATGTAGAAAAACATACATAAGAATAAAAATAAGTCATAATATGTTAAGTATCTTTTACATGCTTTGTTAATATAGACAAGTAGCCACAAAATGGGATTTGGAAAATTCCACAAAAATATGGTAATTCTGCTGCTGATGGCGATGATGACAAAAGCATGGCAGAGACTAGTGTGCAACAAACTACACCCTCTTCTTGTGGGGCACATAGTTTGGCCACAGTTCTGAGCATTTCTTGTTACTATATGTGTATCTACCTAAGAGATTGAGTCCCATTCAAGAGAATATGGTAGAAAAAACAGTTCTGTTCCTTGTGTGAGTCTGGAAACCCATAACCATCCCACCACCGTGCCAGGAGCACCGTAGTGCTTCCTCTTCTCCCATCTGCCAGATGCACTGACTCCAGCACAGGTCCCCATGGCACTAGAGAATGGTGGGGTCAGTGGATGGAATGAGCCTGAGTCCCTGACTCTCCAAGTGGAAAGCGCCTGCTATGAGCCGAGTGGGATTTTATCAGAAATAAACTTCTACTGTGTCAAGTCACTGAGACTCGAGATTTTGTTTACTATGACAGTTAAAATTTCTTGCCCAAACTAATATATATGGGTAAGACATTAAGAAAATAATATGAACTCAAATTAATAAACAAATTAAAACTAAATAAAAAGAGCCAACAATCCCTTAGATCACTGGGCAAAAGAGATGAGTAGAACCTTCTCTAAAGAAGACAGATGAATGGCTAACAAACATATGAAACAATGCTCATTGTCCTTAATTATTAGAGAAATGCAAATCAAAACCACCCTGAGATGTCACCTAACCCCAGCGAGCATGGCTCACATCACAAAGTCTCAAAATTACAGATGCTGGCGTGGATGTGGAGAGAAGGGAAAACTTTTACACTGCTGGTGGGACTACAAACTAATACAGCCTTTTTGGAAGGCAGTATGGAGAACCCTCAAAGAACTCAAGCTAGACCTCCCATTTGATCCTGCAATCCCATTGCTGGGCATCTACCCAGAAGAAAAAAAGTCCTTCTACCACAGGGGTACTTGCACTAGACTGTTTATTGCAGCTCGATTTACAATTGCCAAAATGTGGAAACAGCCTAAATGTCCACCAACCCAGGAATGGATTAACAAGCTGTGGTACATGTATACCACGGAATATATACAACCACTAAAAAAGATGGAGACTTTACATCTTTTGTATTAATGTGGATGAATGTGGAACACATTAATTTTAGTAAAACATCACAAGAATGGAGGAACAAGAATCCTATGTACTCAATTCTGATATGAGGACTATTAAGGTCCTAGTACATGGCGAGGGTTGGGGCATGGGGGATGAGGAGAGCTAAGAAAGGGAAGGAGGAAGGGGGTGGGGAGACAAGGGGTGTGATACACCTTTTGGGGGTGGGACACGGTTACAAGAGGGTCCTTATCTAACCAAAGGAATCAATGTAACCTGGTTCTCTGTACCCTCAATGAATTCCCAATAATTAAAAAAAAAAGAAAATAATATGTATTTTTAAATTTCCTTTCCTGATACTTCTTCAGGTGAAAGCATAAGAGTAGAGTTGATGAATTGATTTCTAACTTGGCTTTCTACCCAGTCCTACTGCTCCATTGCTTCTGTGGGCAGACGCCCAGGGCTGGACATTGTGTCTGGCTCCCATCAAATGCAGAAAGTGATTCTTGTCGTGAGAGGTCATCCACAGCCTCGGCCTAAGGCCTTTGTCAGTAAGAGTGCATGGGAACCACTGGGTAGCCCTTCTCAACCTGGATTCATTGTTGTAAAAACTTCCTTGTGTTGAATCCTAAATATCATGTATGGTTTCTTCCAATGAATGATTTAAATTTTTTTAAAAAAATTTGTCATATAATATATATAATTCTTTCTTTTTTTTTTTTTTAAATCTGTTACATTCCCAGGCTTCAAGAGCAATGAACTATTTTTCTAACACAAAGAAATGGGTTTGAGAAGGTCGCTTTCTTTTATTTGCCCCTCCTTGCCTTCTAACATGAATTCAGCTAAAGATCCTACCTCATTGGAAGCAGGACGGGGGTGGAAGACAACACAGAGTCACTTTAACTGAAGCTGCAGAATGTGGCATAAAATCTGAGTGAAAAATCAAAATTCACCTTTATGTGGATGATACTTGGGGAATGGAGAGTGATTTTCCCTGCATCAAAACTCAGATTTCTATGTGATATCTATTGTTAAATGATTTAAAGTAATAATAAACTACCAATGTCTGGGCCTCACTTTTACATATTCTGATTTTATTGTTCTAAGGGGGGGGGTTGTCTGGGCATCAAGATTAAAAAAAAAATTCTTCTGATGATTCTAAATGCAGCTGAGTTGAGAAACAGTGAGATAAACCACCGTGTAACTATCAACTATCAATATAAATTATCCACGTATGAGTCCTGTACTGCAGGAAATAAAATATAACACTACTTACAAAGACACCTGTCTAGAATAGTTCCTAAAGTAAGACTGAATTCACTGCCTGAAGAAAAGCATATTTTGTGTTATGATTTCTGTGACTTCTCATTATTTAAGCACTTTTAAGCTGGAGTCTAATGAAGAGTCTGGGTGAGCAAAGCCTGGTTGTCTGGAGGTAAACTCAGGTAAGGACTCAGGTCCTGCCAAAACAAAACAAAACAACAGCTGAACACGTAGCCAATTTCTTTAGCATCCATGAGATGCCCAAACCCCCTTACAGACACTGGACTGTGTGCTGTAGGAGGGCAAGGACAAATGTACCTTGTTGCTGGCTCTACCCCAACACCTACAATAGTGGTCCCGGCACCAAGAGTGCACCTTCTTAGAGTTTCTTTCACTGATATTGAAGCCAGTCGGATGGGATGCTAGCAAAGCTGCCCATGCATCCATATGGGGAGGCAACAGCTTCCAAGGACCCCAGAAACACTTTATAAAGCATACCTGCCTCCATGTGGGGGGGCTTCACTTAATGGGCAGGCTGATGGTTACTCTTATTTCAGAACATCAGTGAAATGAGTGTTGAAACCCCTCATGTGGGCCTCATTTTTGCCATCAGTATAATGGGAAACGGAGGTTTGACTGGTTATTTTTATTATCCTTTCCTTCTAGATACAGACATGTAATGCAACTTCCTTGTGCCTCTAACTGCTGTCTGCACCTCCGGGGTCCCCCAAGCCGGCACAGCTGGGCTCCTGTGATGTGACCAGTGCCCACCAGAGGGACCAGAGGCAAGCTCGCTCCAGTCCACGGCCCGGCTCTTCCTCCCTCTGAAAGATGTAAGATTCCATCGCTTCTACTCTCCTTTGTAAAAATCTTTCCTCATGCCAGAAAGTGAGGTGATTTTAAAGTAACCTTGCTAAAGTGAAGCGCTATCTTTCCTCTGCTGTCCACGCAGCAGATCCCCAAGGGTGGAGATCCCAGATCCCCAAAGTTCTATTACTGGGGGCGGGGGGGTGGGTGGGCAGAGAGCAGAGGGACTCACTCTGATTTTATTTTCCCGATTTCTGATTTCAGTGCCCATCATGAGAGTGTGGGAAGAGAAGGAATGAAGTAATGTGTTCTCACTCGCTTTTTGCTGTTTCCCCTTTGCCTCACAATCAGCCAGGTTTGTTTACTCCTGAAAGAAATCTGTGGGCTTTTAGATGGTTTCCACTACACTGCACTGCACCAGAGAGGCTGGCCCTGCCAGCGGAACAGCAGCACTTTGAAAGAGGGAAGGGCCCACCCACCCTATGGTGCATTTTACAAGGGTACGTGTTAAATCTACTAAGTGTAGAATATAAACGTCTTAACAGTAACTAAGAAAATGTGGTGAAGGCCATGTTAATCAGTTGGATGAAAGTATTTCAATTTGTATATAAAACCAGCACACTGTACCTCATAATTGCATTAATGTACATGGCTATGATTTAATAAAAAAAAAAAAAAGTAAGAAAGAGGAAAGGGCAATTCTAAAATGCTGCCAGGAAAGATTTTCCTAGAACTCTAAACAGGAAGGATTTGGGTCCCTGCTTCTCAGCAGCAGTGAAAACTGAGGGGGAGGCAGTGAGCTTACATCTGCTCAGGTAGGAGGAAGGGGAGCTGATGGTGCTACTCTCAAAGGTTGTAAAGGTTACTGGCACGTGCAGTCAAGTGACTGCAGCTGAAACTAGAAAAGATAAAAAACATTTCTCAAAGCAGGAACTGCACCAGGTGTTCTGTCCTTTCCCTGGTACACAAAATCTTAAACAGCTATTCAACTGCTAGCTACTGTCCTTACAAACTCTGGGAATAAAATACGCCAGACAGCGCTGCACACAGCTCATGGGCCTGACAGAACAGAACCAGGGGAAGGCAGTGGTGAGAAAGCCTGGTGTAGGCTGTGTGTGGTGGCTCACGCCTGTAATCCTCGCACTCTGGGAGGCTGAGGAAGGAGGATCACTTGAGCTCAGAAGTTCAGTGAACCAGCCTGAGCAAGAGTGAGACCTTGTCTCTATTAAAAGTAGAAAAACTAGCCATGTATCATGGTGGATGCCTGTAGTCTCAGCTACTCAGGAGGCTGAGACAGGAGGATTGCTTGAGCCCAAGAGTTTGAGGTTGCTGTTAGCTATGATATTACCGCACTCTACAGAGAGTGATAAAGTAAGACTAACTCAAAAGAAAGAAACAAAGAAAAAAGAAAGCCTGGTATAGAAGTAAAAGCAAGACACTTCATTGGGTTCAAAAGACTGTAGGGTCTGTCTTGTCTCAGCCACTTACTTGCTAAAGCTCATTCATTCAGTACAAACTAATAGACCATCTACTATGTACCAGGCAGCAGGTTACAGCACTGAGCCAGGTGGGACCAGTTTTCCTGATTTGAGTTCAATGTTCTTTCCACCAAATCAGACATGTTATAATAACTGTGAACAGACAATGACAAAAAAGACTCACTCCAGAGGAGGTGACGTATCTGGTCAAATAACAGTTGAGGTTAGAGGGGGTGCAGATGGAGAGCAACAGTAAGGTCTATTGGAGTCAGTGAGCACAGCTGCAGCCACAAAAACTGAGAAGGAGCCCCACAGACTGATGACGTAACACTTGCCGTCAGCATTGGTGAGATCCTGCCTGATTCATCTGGTCTATACAACGTGGGGGAAATGTGCAGAAGTTAAAATATTGAAAAGAGTGCTGGGTAAGATTCTGAGGAAATGACTAAAAGGTTTAGAAATGAAGGGCTGTGCAGCAGAATTGCGGGCACGGGAACCAGTTAGGCAGAACGCGATCATTTACCCCACGGCCATGCTTCTAGTGCTTATGGATAGGGTTTTGGAGTCAGTGATGTCAACTTTCTTCAATTCAGTACAACTCTGCAGAAAAGACATGTCAAGGGCTTACTAGAGGGTGCAGTGAGAAACAAGATAGCATCGCTGCCCTGAGAGAAAACTGACAGCTAAGGCTGTACGTGAGAAATAAATAACTGAAATGCAATCTTCTAAATGCGGAGACGGGGTAAGCAGAAGATGCTATCACAGGTTGCAGGGGAGGATACGGCACAAGGAGGTCAGCGCTCTCGAGGGAAAAGTGATGCCTAATTTGAGGCCTGGAAGAGAATTCTTGGTCAGATGACAGGGATGGAAGTAGGAAACGTAAGCATTTCATGACAGGAAAGTACCCAGCCAGCCCCAGAGGTAAGAGATGCTCTCCCTACGTTGGAAGTGCGTGTATAGGTCTGGGTGCAATGTGCCTGTGAGCGTGTGTGTGTGTACGTGTGC
Source organism: Perodicticus potto (assembly GCA_963574655.1). Classification (NCBI taxonomy): domain Eukaryota; kingdom Metazoa; phylum Chordata; class Mammalia; order Primates; family Lorisidae; genus Perodicticus; species Perodicticus potto. The sequence goes on from CAUYRH010110188.1 coordinate 14,907, forward strand.
ACGCAAACAGCTGGGTTTTTATACGCTAGTCTGAGGACTATGAACTTTCTCTTCAAATCGATGAAAAGTCATTGAAGGAACTTGCCACATAAATGAAGAAAGTTCTAAAGGAAGCACTAGTATTATAAATTGGTTAATGAGTGGATAGATGGAGACTGCAACCAGGGATCCTGGACAGTGCCATGCCTTTGGTTAGAGCAAACAGGTAGTGCCACTCATCGAACAGGAGCATGGAGAGGAGCCTGATTTAAAATAGGAAACCCTGAATTCTGCCTGCAAGTATTGCATTTGTGGCCCCATGAGCCTTTTTATGAGAAGCTGACGGATACATAGTCTGGAGCTCAAAGACAGATCTGGGTGCAGGTCGCATGGTCAGGGAGTTTTTAGTACATAGATGATATCTGTTGTCCTGGGAGCAGATGAAAACACTCGAGAGTACTGACTGAGACCAGAGCAGGGAATAGTGCCATAACTTAGAAAAATACTGAATTTAAGCACTGAAGAAAGGAAAGGAAATCTATTAAAAAGAATGGAAAGTTGCGTGTTGTTGTTGGAAGGAAACCCAGAGTGTATGGTGTTACAGAAGGTAAATGGAAAAAAGTGTTTCAAGAAGAAGATAGGGTCAACATCTTTAAAGGCTTCAAAGGCTCAAGAATGATAAGGACTGAAAAGCCTTCAGTACATTTAGCATCAAAGAGGTCACTGGTGATACTGAGGAGTATGGTGTCAATGGGGAGAGGCAGATAGAAACCAGCTTGCAGGGAGCTGGAAGCTGGATCACGAGTAAAGCAGAGAAAATGCTCAGATGTGTGTGTATGAGTGGGGAGGGGGTGGTCAGAGAGAAAGAGATGCTTTGTTACAAATTAGATTTTATATTTTCTGATAATTGTAAATTCGCATGAAGGTGAAAGAAATAATATGAGGGTATCTGACAGAGAAACCTTTGTACCCTTTATTCTGTTTCCTCCGGTAACACCGTAAGAACTATAGTACAATACTACAGCCAGGTTATCACACTAATACAATCCACCAATCTTATTCCGATTTCCCGAGTTTCACTTGTACTCATTTGTCTGTGTATTACGTGTGAGTACACACATGTGTGTATTTGATTTATGTAACTTCATCACATGTATAGATTCATGTATCTGTCATGTTGGCCAAAATCGAGGGCAGATCCATCCCACAATGATCCCTCCTGTTGCCCTTTTATAATCACATCTCCTACCCAGTCCCAAACCCCAACAACCACTAATCTGTTCTTCCTTTCTAGAATATCATTTTGAGACTGTTATGTGTATAATCATACAGTACGTAACTTCTAGGGATGGCCTTTCCCACTCACCATAATTCTCATGAGATTATATAAATTGTTGTGTGTACCAACAATTTCTTCCTTTTTGTTGCTGAACACTATTCCAGGGTGAGTGTGTATCACTGTTTAACCATTCACCTGTTGAAAGACATCTGTGTTGCTTCCAGGTGGGGGCTATGTAAATATAGCAGCTAGAAGCCAATTTTTGAGTGAATACAAGTTTGCATTTCTCCTAGTTGAATACCCAGGAGTGCAATTGCTAGGTCATATGTAGTTGCAGGATTACTTTGAAAAGAAATTGCCTAACTAGTCTCCTGAGTGGTACCATTTTACATTCCCACCAGTAAAGGATGAGTGATCTAGTTCGTCCACATCCTTCCCCACAGCGATGTTAACTATCATTAGCCATCTGGGAAATGCTAATTAAAACTATGGCGAGATCCCCCTACTAACTTATCAGAATGGCTAAGACCAAAAATAGTAATGAGACCATCAAGGTACCTATTTAAGACATTGTCAGAATATTGATGGTTCTTAAAAGCTTGGGAGGATATGAGAGTGACTAGAGAGAAAACTGAGAAAGAAACGGAGTCCCCTGCACAATCTAGGGGTCATTGAAGGGTTCAAGACAGCAGAGGCAACTGAGAGGTGGATAAATAAAGGAACAGGAGGGTGGGGGTGCCAAGGAAGTTTTGAGGAAGGTTTTCAAGGATGAAGACACTTGCCCCTTGACATATCATGGTAAATGAACACTGAGACAGACCTCTGGTTTTTGGCAATGTGGAAGTTACTGATGTCTCAGGCAAGGCACCCACATAGGAGTGAAGAGAATGGGGGCCAGACAGGAGGGAGACGGGACACTAGGGCAGGGGATGGGGGTGGCATCTCTCAGAGGGCACTGTGGGGTCAATGGAGGGAAAATATGGGCCATGCTCGGGCACAAATGAATGCTGATGAGAAGAATCCAACTGAGAGGGAAGGCAGAAGATGTAGGAGAAAGACCAAGTCACCTATGAAGGGAGGGCCGGGAAAGGTGAGGAAGGGACCAGAGATATGTGTAGACAAACTGGCATTTGATAATCTGATGGGTGCTGAGGGACAGAGAGAATGGGCACAGATTTGATGGCAGATTCTTTTGGAGTCTCCCATTTTTACTACAAAAAATGAGGCCATCCCTTGAGAAGGAGGGACCAGGGATGAGAGACAGAAATCAAGGTAGAGTGAAGAATGCATGAAACAGTTGAGAACAGAACGTAAATGTTGGCTGTGAGTGGGGTTGACATACAGGTCAAGGTTGATTAAATTTATAATGATATCAGCATGTCCGTTTGTTTTACTCCAGAAACACTTAGGTGTTTTGACAAGCCAAAGACCTGAGATTAGGTTCATCCATATTAGGATATTACTGGACAGCTACATGAGGAAAGAGGGGCAAAGAATTGCATTTACAATCTATTTGCCAGAGAAGGTATGATATGATAGGTGTCTTTAGGGTGAATCTCAGTAAAAACAGCGTTTATTAGCCATATATTAGCAGGCAGTATGGTGTTAGGTACTTAACTCATTTAGTCTTCTTAATAGCTTAACATGATAAGTACCTCCTTTTAGAGAAAACAAACCCTTGCTTTAGAGAACTGAAGTGTCTTGGCCCAGATCACAAAGTAGAAAGCAGCAGAATCTATGTTCAAATTTATGTCTCTTCAATTCAAAGGTTGAGTTCAGTTCCCTGCCTCCAGGTATGTGGAGCTTCCAGGTATGTGGAGACTGAGCCAAGTGTCAAGGATGGTCTGAATGTCATGAGATATTGAGTTTAGAGTTTTGGACTTTGAAATTATCTGATAGGAATGTGAAATTGCAGCTGAAGGCAAGTTTCCCTTAACTACAATAGGCGGTGACTACTGTTACCATATTATTTTTATCCAGAGCAAATGAATAACCACAATACTCTCACAAGAAAATAGGATATACCACGTTTTTCTGGCACATTGGTACAAGCATGTCAAGGAATCCATCCACAAAAATGTCCCTTTTCATTTTTGTCTTGGAGAGACCAGTAGTGATCATTTTTGTCATACCCTTGTTCTTTTTTCTTTTTCTTTTTTTTAGGCAGAGCCTTAAGTGGTTGCCCTGTGTAGAGTGCTGTGGCATCACAGCTCACAGCAACCTCCAACTCCTGGGGACACCCTTGTTCTCGACAAAAACGTTGACCATAGAATCTGTAGGAAGCAGGCATCCATCTCTGCCCCTTCCTTCCACTGGCAGGATGCTAGACAGCTCTCATGCATCTACCTTTCTTTTAATGCAGCACATACTGCTGAGGGCTCTGTCCCACATAGGACTCCACCACCATCCCAAACATAATTTTATTTGATTTTCACAAAACCTCTGTCAGTTCTGTGATAGCTGTTTTACATGATGAAAATAAACGCGAAAACCTTGTTTATTTTTTCCAATGAGTTCTGCCCAAAGAATACACACCAGAGCAGTCTAACTGCCCTTTTACCCCAAAGCTCTCCAGGGCCAGCAGCCTGAGTCCAGAAGGGCCTTTTGGCATGCAGATTCATGCTCTAAATACCACTTGACAAGGAGATTGCTCAACCTCCTTTGAAAGCGTGATGTATTGCCCAACAGCTGAAAGTGTCTCTCTGCTCCATTACTGGAATCAGCTGCCCAGAACTGGGATTACTGGAAAGAGCTATGGTGATAGGAACACTTGATCAAATATGTAAATTTTCTGGAGGCTTCGGAAAGGGGCACGGAAAATGATTACAGATCTGGAAGCAGAGTGGTATGATATGAGGGAGGTGGGCACTCCTAGGTGGGATGGGCATGGAGCGATGGTGGCAAGCTCAGGAAGGCAGAAAGGAGGAGGGTTTTTTCCAGAAGGGAGAAACAAGGAGAAGTAGTGGCCTCTTACTGGAAGTCCAGACTGAGCATAAACCTGGCCTCTGCAGGACCATGTCCTACTGGCTGGAGAACCTGGCTAGAGACTAAGACTCCTGAGCTTGAGCTCCACCCTGACTCTACAGCTGAGTTTTTGGGAATGTCACCCTTTCTCCTGAAGCTTCATTTCTCCTACTTGTGCTTATGGACTTGGACACAACGTGAGGCTCCGGTTGGGAACCCTGCAAGGATTCCATTTGCTGCCTGGGTTCTGATCCTGGCAGACGACTCACCCTCACGTCACACATTATGAATCATTCTGGATACCACGAGACTGCAGAGCTGTGAAGAAATCCTGCTCTCAGAGCTCCTAGACCCACAGATTGGATTTCAAATATACTGAGCCCTTGAATCTGACTAACATCTCCGACAGGGTTACAGAAATCACAACTCTCCCTCCTCCCAAACCATTTACAATTATGTCCTGTCTAGGCAGAATCCAAGAAATGAGAGAAAGATGAGTTAAAGAGGCTCAAGTCTACAGGACAAGATTTAGGGCCATAACGCCTGACATTCAAATACTCTGACTAGCTCTCTGTTTTTTGGCAAGTCCCTTAAGCTCTCTCAGCCTCCATTTCCTCATATCTTATATATATTTTTCAAATAAAAAATATGTTACCTGTTCACCAGGCTCAAATTTAGGTTGAAAATATTTGATGAACTGGAAAGCACTAAATAGTTACTGCTGTTTCTTAAGTCAAGAATTAATCAACACTACCTATAGCAAGATAATGCTGAGTATTAAAGACATAAAGGAAAATGACCAATTTACTCCTGGATGGAGATAAAAAGTATACTTTACTATAAGTTAGGAAGCGATATATCATATATCTCACTTCACTTATGCTTAAAATATTGTATAACAAGGTCTAATATGCAAATTCGCTTTACCCCACTGGAATTAGGAAGTGAGTTATAAAATTTTTCTTCAATTTTAAATGTACTAATATAACTCAGAAACTTCTTATTTTGTTGTCGTTCTTATTTGCTTGTTTTGTTATTTTTATTTTTTGGAGTTTTTGGCCGGAGCTGGGTTTGAATCCCCCACCTCTGGCATATGGGGCCGGCGCCCTACTCCTTTGATTACTGGCTTGTTTTTAAAAATGATATCCTATTCGGTAAATTTCTTTATGTAAACCAATGGAAATTCTACACATTACCCAGGAAGAATGATACTGACATACTGGACGAACCCAGAAGAAAGTGGTCAGGCTACGAGAGGCCTTCCTACCAGGACAGGAAATAAATGCAGGAACTGGAACTTAGCCAGAGCAGAAGATTTGGAGGGACTGGAGAACTTTCTTCCAATACCTAAAAGATACTTGATGTATTAGCTGTCTCTGTGGAACAATGAACAGATGAGAAAAGGAAACAGACTTTCTTTCCAAAATGAGAAGTAACTTTATAACTTTCAGAGAATTCAACAAAAGGAAAAGTTACCTTGAAAGTTGGTAAATTTCCCATCACTGGAACTAAAAAAAAATAGAATGGTAAATCCATTGCAAAATCATTTTGTAAAATCCATTACAAAAAAACCCCCTCCTTTTGAAAAATGAGTAAGTACTCTTCACTTTGTTTCTTTCATAAACTGTTTACTTGGTTAAATGGCAAAAAATGGAAGCATCCTCTATCTTCCAAGAACCACCCATAGAAAGAGAACCAAACGGTACAAGTCGTGAACTTGGAGGGGCCTTTCACGCAGTGCTCAGTGAGGCCCTGCCGTCCTCAGAGGCATGAGTCAGTCTCACATCAATATACAGCCCTCCATGATTTTCTACTGTCAGTTGTACTAAGTGAAATCGCCCAGGCCCATCAAGTCTGCTTACAACCTAGTTTCACTTTTCGAGGGAATGTGTCTGCCACACCGTCTCCTCTCTCTCAAGCACACTATCATCAGGTGCTTTTTCAGAAGGGGAGGTGGCAAATGACTTCCAACTGCAGACATTTCTATAAGTACAATAACATTCTTCAGTTTTTAAAGGGCATCTTTTTTTCTCAAGTTGTCATCTGAATTCAAACTCTTTGGAAAACATGCATAATAATCTTAATGATCCCATCGAGTAGTTTAAATTCAAATTGTGGAGCATTTGAAATACCAGGCTGGCAGCACTTTCCATAAATTACTCTCAAATTCAATACATCTCTGCACACATACACACAAACACACATACACACACACACCTTGTTCCAAGCACCACACTCGAAAATCTTTAAATTACAGTTTCTTTGTTCTTATCTCATTTAAATTATTTGGTTCATATATTAGAACTAGAGTAGTCTGCTTATACGTGTCTGTATTATTTTTCAAAAAAAAATTTTATGGCAGATATAAATTTTTATATCCTCTCAGGGTAAATGACGCTTTGTTTTGAAGCAGAATTCCTGGCTTTGGCGTGAGGGTGTGCTTGTGTTTGTATGTCCACATGGGTGCGTGTCTTTGTCCAGTAAATCAAGTCTTGTTTACTCATTTACCTTACAATTCACTGTGCACACTATAATTTTTAGGACGTGCTGGAAGACTGAACAAAAAGGATCTCTTCTGAGAAACTGCTTACTGAGAATCTTTATAATGAACTCCTATATACAGCAGAATTGGATAAATTATACCACAGAGATTTAATGGTTAAAGGAAAGAAAGTTCTTGTAGGCATATGAGAGAAAAGATCCATTTACTCTTTACTTTTAGTATATGTGAGAATTAATATTTCTTCACACAGCTTGCCAGTAAGAAAGATTTCACAAACAGGAAAATGTACATAAATAAGCTGGGAGATATTCTGTTTCTAATGTATTGCCCACATAAAGCAATGCACAATGCAAGCGTCCAGCAGCAGAATTCCAAGCTTGTGCAATTCAGAAGTTTAATCATAACTTCACTATGAGGAAAAATTTGCCCATTATTTTGAAAACATGGCTGTTCTCCGCCATTGAATTGTACTGAAATCCATCCCCTCTGGGGCTGGGGGTGGGGTGGGGTGGGGAACAGTTGGAATATTTGATAGCACTTAAAGCATCCATGAAACAGTAATGATAAGATACTTGGAAATAATTAGGATATCTTAGACTGATTAAACAGCAGTTTGATGTGTCAACAGCCCCTATTGAAAGTAACAATTCACTGATTTCAGAAGAGGACCATACAAGCAAACACAACCCTTGGAAATGCATGGGTGAGCATTAGCTGGTTAAAACAGAATATCATTATTGCTGCAACTACTATCTCGTTACAAAGTTATTTATTTTCCTTACAATGATTTTTAAAAGGCTAACTCAAATTCATACGTTAAAATCTATTTATACCCAAGGGTCAACAGAACATCTCTGCAGCGTTGTGGAAGACAGAGGGGAAAATCATCTGCATTATCACCAGCAAGTATTAACTGAATGCTGGTGGTATCTTCAGACACTTGGAATCTAGTTGCAAAGAGAGGACCCCTACATGATTAGATAAACAACCCTCCATCTTTTGCCACCCCCTCCCCCAAAACTCCAAAGACAGTTCATATACCTGTTATGGCACTTATTCCAAATCTCCATTTATCTGTTTGGTCGTTTATAACATTCAAAGAATGAGTGGTCCAAAGACTGGTGACTTGTCTTTTTTGGTTTTGTGCCCTCAATGGTCGCTACACTATTTGAAATACCGACAAAGCTTAGTAAATATTTACTGGATGGACTTCAGTGGATTGAAGACCATTTAGGCAGCCAATGGCAGCACAGAGGTAAGAAACTCAGACTAGTACTTAGAGAATGGATGTCAGAGCCCTGGCTCAGGTTCTGGGTTATCTGGGCTACCTTCTCTAAGCCTCAGTGCTCGCATATCTAATCTAGAAATAACACGAACAGCCTTGTGGGACTGTTGTGAACATCAAATGAAAACAACTCTCAAAGTACAACTCTAAAACTCTTAAATATAAGGTATTATTATGCCAAGCAATTGGTACAGGTGGTGAATGCTAAAGGATATATAATTAACATAGCTGGAAAACAGGGAGATTATTATGTGAAGTTGCTTAATACCATCCAACGGTAACTCAGGGAATTAAAAAAAGTCAAGTTATTCTTTCCTGAAAAGGCCTCGTCATTCTCTTCCATGTAAATGTAATATACATTTCAAATAATAACCTGATTGTTACATGATTTAGGAAATTCACACGGCTCCCTTTTACTCAGAACTATTCTTTTACTGGGCTTCAGTTCACTAATCTGCAAAGGAGGAGCTTAAGTAAGAGAAATTTCGAAGTTCTTTCCAGCTTTAATGGCATGAAGATTGACCTCCACTCAGACTACCAGCAGAATGAACTTAACCTGCTCAGCCCCATTCAAGGCTTTTTTCACAGCTTTTAAGTACCTACCTCATCAGAAAAGGAAAGGAAGCACCAATATGGCTTTCTTATGGTTTCAAGGACAAATGAATTCGGCCTTTGTAATGATCAGAGGAAGATGATTAGTCTGTCACTTATGCAAAGAAGGCAAGTTGAAGATTTTTCTTTTTTTATCTTTTCCACACATTTTCTTTTGCAGAATAATATACATGTAATATACATACAATGAATACTCAATAAATCCTTACTGATCTTACTGATTTCTCTTCCTTTAACCCTAGAAGTTGTAATCAAGTTCAGAATGCAAAATAATTGCTTAGAAATTGGAATTCTCATTCATTGTCTCTCCTTCCCACCCCGTGTCAAATCCTACTCTACTCTCAAGGCCCTGCTCCAATGTTGCATCCTCTGGGAAGCCTTTCTTACCTAGGTCCATTCTTTCCTGCACCCTTTGGTAGACATACCCCTTCCGCTGAGCTCTCACAATTGCCTCAATCTCTCTCACAAATAAATTGGATTACTTAGCCTTATATTCTATCTGTTTGCTTGTCTGACATCTCCCCTGATCCAAGGGTTCTAGGAAAGTACACATAAGGCTAATGCTGCTCTGTGCCCACCCCACCCACCCCAGCATTGACCATAGTGTTCTGCACACAGAAGGAGCTCATGCAATGTCTCTTAAAATTGGCAAATAATTCACATATCAGTTCAAAATACTCAAGGTGTGTATGATCAAATGCTTATTTTCCCCAAGGAAGTAGAGACAGTAATCTCCTCCATTTCCTGGATTCTCCTCCATAAGAACTTAAAAACAACCTTCTTCACTTTATTTTACTTTGGAAAAGTAAAAACAACCTTAAAAACAACCTTCTTCACTTTATTTTACTTTGGACTTAATTAATGGTAATGCTTAACCTGCCACCTCTTAATTACACCGGCACATTGGTGAGGATTATTGATCTGTGCATGAGGAGTTAATTCCAAAAGAGACTTTGACAAAAAGCGCTTTATGGGAGAAGACATTATTCCAGCAGCTTTGCTGAAATGACCTGCAGACACGGCCCAGCCAGACTCAGGACAGTTTGGCTTCCCACCACTTGTGCTGACTTCCTAATGATCTCATAGGAACATGCAATAACCTTCTAAAAAATCAACTTTTTCTCTTTTTTTCTCTGGTCTTAAAAATGAGATGACATCTAGCAAGCTAAATGTATCCTTAAAGGATAATGCACCTTGTCTGTACCATGTTTTAAACATTAATACAGCCCCTATTGAGTATCTGGCAAAATTCCTTAAAGGCAATAGAATTCTCAGGGTACCCCAGTTAAATAACTGGGTATCCAGCTTCTCTACCTACAAACTCAGGCTAGTCTAATCTCTACTCATCAATTAGTGTAGGTAATGCACTTACAGACCCATGGCCAAAGGTCTAATTCATTGCATGGACTAACTGTGTCCCCTTCTACATCCATAAGTTGAAGCCCTAACCCCAAAGTGATAATATTTGGACATGGGTCCTTTGTGAGGTTACTAGGTTTATATGAAGTCGTAAAAGTGGGACCCTTACAATGTGATTACCCTTATGAGAAAAGACACTGGAGGGCTTGTTGTCCACCTTGCAACATCCCTCCCCACCATATGGGGACACAGTGAGAAGATGGCCACTTGCAGGCCAGGGAGAGGACCCTCACCAGGACCCCACCATACTGGAAAGCTCATTTCCGACTTCTGGCCTCCAGCACTGCGAGAAAATAAAGTTCTGTTGTTTAAGCTACAAGTCTATGGTTTGTTGTTGTTGTTGTTGTTGTTGTTGTCATTATGGCTGTCCAAGCTAATGCATTTATTTAAACAAAAGCACTAAATATTCCCCAGGGCACGCGGTATTGCTCTGGGCACTATTTTGCAAACTGTAGAGTGAGTAGGGAAAAGAGACACAAAGAATAACAGAAAAAACAATGAGCTGGCTCCTAAAAGAGTGCATAGTCTATCTATCTGAGTGTGAGGTTACTTTCCAATGTAAAGTTGAAATGGTAAAGGGTTAAAACAAAAATGAAAGATGAAGACAAAGGCAAAGATAAAAGCTCTGAAAATACAGGGAAAGAAGTGCTTGCTTTTCTTCAGCTGGAAGGGCATAGGAAACAATTCTCAAAACAATGGTACCCACCCTGGGTGGGACCTGAGATCTATAAAAATGAGCTTTGCTGATTTAAAAAAAAGCCCTATCCGATGACAGGCCATCTATTAGCAAAAATTTATTTAAGGGCAAGGTTTAAACTACTAATTCCTCAATTTCCAGAGCCTTTGGTTCTCTAAGCTTTGATTTAGTTAATTTTATTAAAAGGGAATAGTAAGAGTTCTATGTGTCTCCTGGGAGTAGAAAAAGTATGAATATGTGACAATAAAAGAAAGTAAGATGTCTCATATGACACATGGTACAGGCTTCTTCCTCCACGAAGACTTTTTTGGTCAATTTCTCCCTTCCCCCAAATACTCCTAAACTCCCTTCCTCTAGTTCTTTCCTCTGAGGCCCCAACATATTTCATAGTTTCCACTTTGTGGAACAACTATTTGTCTTGGTGCTGTCCTAATGAATAGAATTTACTTAGATTCTTTACCTAACCTAGAGTAAAAAATATAAATATTCATTTTTTTAAGGACTATATTTCGGAAGGTTCAGTATTATTTTAACATATTCCGTGAACTTAATTAATATAAATTGCCTCAAGTGTCTTTTAGCATTATTGAAGAGTCCACAAAGTAAAAATAACTTCAGTGGAAGATGGTTAATATCTTTTCGAAAATAGTAGATGCATTTTTAAAAGCCATCACATACGTGTGTTTGTGATTTTCAGGTTGCTTAAAGAATCCTCCCTGCATCCATCAACGTGACATCTTATTTCCTCATACTATAAATGTGTTGGACTAAATTAATAGTCACAAATTAAAAAATATATATGTATATGCATATACATATTCATTGAACACTTAACAATATGCCAGGCCCTTGTGACTGTGAAGTGTTCAAGAGAACCCCTGCCTTGCTGCAACGATGATGGCTATCTCCCACTTCTTCTTCAGAAAGATAAGCAAAAGAACAGATCTAGGAAGTAGAATTTATTTACTTATTAATTCATTTTAGGTATGTCCTGGCTGTGGGAAGGAATTTTCATGCCCTGTTCAAAGTCATCAGAACATCAGAGAACTTCGACCCAAACTCCTTGGCCATTTTGATGAGCGAGTCTGTGTGTTTGACCTTGAGTGCAGCAGCTCTTATGATAATTCTATGGCTGGAAGGCAGACAGCTGGCTTCATGCTCACATCTTTCAGTTCAATCTTTTATATTTACATCTCAGCACTGACTCTGCTCATAGGCGTCCAGAGCCAAGTTCTTATCTTTCCTTCTTATACATCCACAATGTCTCAAGTCCAAGGTGCATCGAAGAGCAGACAAAGGAGTGAGAGCCAAAGACTGTGACACGGGCATCTAGAGTGACACCAGGTCCCAGTAGCACTACTGTGCTATTGTGATGAGGGTTACAGAAAAGACAAGAATGAATCCCACGTGACCTCCCAGCCCTCTCACTCACACATACTCTTTAGGGGTCTATATCAGTCAAGGAGTGTGCCAAGGGCGCCAGTGATTTTATCCTATCAGTGTAGTAAGATTAGATCTCATGAGAGAGCTGGAAACAAAACCTCGTATGTCCAGGAATGGCTACATCCAATTGGGGATATTTGGGGAAAGCTTTTTAAGGCTGGTTGATACAGATTCTTAAAGGATGGGAGATGGCACGAGGCAGACAACAGCATAGACACAGAGAAACCCCGGACACCAGCGTCCAGGAGAACATTCCATCTGGGACAAGCAATGTAAAATGAATATGGAGGAAGATAAGAATGAAAAAGTATTTGGGGCCGCCTCCTGTATAGCCGAGGCTGGACATCCAGATGCACAGGCCTCAAACTTGAACGTGCCCAAGAACCTACCCTCCCATTCCCTGCCACCCCAAGAGTCTGGCTAAAAGAGATTAAAAGACGCAAAGTTTCTATTTCCTTGTGCCGAAATTCTGGGGAAAGGTCTGGAACTTTACTTTTTTGACGAAGACTTCAGGGGGATTTCAGAGCAGATGGTGTCTGACATATTTTGGGAAAACCAGGCTTCCAGGGTATGATGAGTCTCCATCCCTCAGACATGATGAGCTCGAGTCAGCAGGATGAAGTGACCTTCCAGAGACTGACATGCTCACTTACAGCTGATCTTTGGTGATTCCAGTTAGACAGAATTTTCCCTTGCACGTTTTGTATGTATGTCCCTAGGCCTCGGGCTTGGTGTGGTTGTCACTACTCATAGTCCCCATGCTGACTTTTTGCTCAGCCCCGTCCTCTGAATACCCACTTAACCATATAACCACGTGCAGCAAGAATCTGAAGAGCTTCATTTCTACTTTCATTAGAAATGTGGACAAAATGAAGCTAAAAGAAATGGGGTGAATGCAGAACAGTAGCCAGTCAAGCTGGGTGTGAACCAGGTCTGACTTCGACTTTTATATTCTTTCTTTAAAATTATTTGCTGCCTTGTATTGAGCCCTGTAAGTGCAGACTGAATATCTTACCTAGAATCCTAAAACTTATTTTCAGTACATTTTTAAGATTGGTTTTATAGCATTATTCTCCTCCTCATTCGATTCTTTTTTCTTCTTCTAACAGAAAATATAAGATTGTAGACATTTCCTTTCTCTTTTCTGAGGGTGTGGAGCAACTTAGAAGACCCTACTGAAATAGATTCCATGCTACTGCTGGGTAATTATCATTCCTTTATCCATTAAGAGTTCTAAGATAATACAAAAGAAAACAAGGAATAGACTCCTTCCTTACTTCTTTCCATTCTTTTATCTCTAAAGGAGGAAGTTTACTGAACCACTGCCAGCAATTCACTCAGCCTAATGAAGTGTATAAGTAATGGGATTAAACAATCTTAAACCATTATTACAGTGGCCTGATGCTGACATTTTTCCAAACTCTGGCATACATCTAGTGGTGAGTTCATGCTTGATTTAAAAATAAACAAACTAGGGCAATGGGAAAGTTCTAGCATAAAGTTTCAGAAGTTTTTAACCTGGAAATCTGAGCGCTTCATTCTGGTTAGGGCTGAAGCAAGCACTGTTCTATTTCCGTACTATTTGACCGAAATGTACTGTTACCAACATTTTCTAGGGATGTTTCTCTGAACCTGTAACCATGTTTGGTTTAAAACCCTCAGAAAGTCAGTCCCAAAGAAAGAGGTTCTTCGAAGGCATCATTAAGACTTGTGTTTACTAGTCCTGTCTCTGCCATTGATAAACCATATAACCTCTGGCAAATCAGCCAGCTTTTTTGGGCTTTAATTTTCTCAGCTATAAAATGACATTATTAAATTTCTAAGGTTCCTCTGGCCTTTCAAGTGCATTCTAATTTTATGACAACACAAGTTAATATACTTTGGGGTCGAACTGGGAAGAAAAAATTATGCACCTTTGTTGTTCTGAGCAATCCACTTACAGGTCTATGCCTTCACTTTTCTTACAAGTAAATGCAGTCGTAGAGTCTCAGGGACGTGGTGAACGGTAATCAAGGTTAGCAAAAGGATAGGGAATATTTGGGGGAGAAGCTAAATATACCATTAGCAAAGGACAGTGTAGTAACTATTCATTCTCCTATGAAAATGTTGCCGCTTTCTAAAGCATATTCAATCCCCAAATCATTTGGTCATGAGTTAATTACTCCTGAAAAATTTTATAGCATTCCTCACTTACATCAGTTATACTTTAAAAAGTTTTACCTAGCTATTTTATAGTTGTTTTGCTTCTGTGCATGAATATTTTTCCTATTACATTTACTAAACCTAAAATTATAATTTTTATTTCGTCAGCTTACTCAACTTGTATCATTCTAATATTTTAGATTGTTTTAGGCTTTCCAGAATAATCACATAATTTGTAAACTATATACCTTAATTTTAAAATTTTGAGTGGGAAAGTCTTAGAAAAATATAAATGATGCAATGCCATTTATTTAAAATGAAGAAAAACTATATTCAAATAGCATTATATATTATTTAGAGATATGTACTAAAAATATAAAGAAATGCATGGATATGATAAATAAACTTAGAATGCAACTATTCCTGTATGGGAGTTTTGAAGATGTGATCAGGGAAAAGAACCTAAGGGATTTGAAATGAATTTTTTGCTGTTCCATTTCTTTCACTGGATAATGAGTACATGGACTTTCATCATTATGCTTTACATCTTTGTACATGTTAGATATATTACATAATTGAAATGTATGTAGTACTTTGAGCTTGATTTGTGTTACAGCCATTATTTTGGTTTTAAAGGAGAATGTGTAATAAATTTTATTCAATTCCCCTTGAAAGAGAACTATCTATGGAGATAAGTGTTTTTTTTTAAAATCGGGATCTATCAATATAAAAAATTATTTTAATAAACTCCCAGTGTTGTCCTAACATGGCAAATAGAATAACTGAAATGTTTTATTATGTGGTATTGCTAATATTTCATTTAGGATTTCTGAATGTGTGAAGGAGGTTTCCTCTTGGGGTACCTTAGGTGTGGCATTATTATGGGGATCACGCTAGCTTTATAAAATGATTTGAGAAGCTTCTCTTCTTTTGCTAGGCTCCGAAAGTTGAAGCAACACAGAAATTACTTGCTCTTTGAAGATCTGAAAAATCCTATTAGTGACATTTTCTGGGTGTTTTTCAAGTAATAGCTCTGCATTTCCTCATGTTTATGAGGTTATTCCTGTTTCTCTCACTTGGATTTTAGATTTGCACAGAAAACAGTCTCTCCTATTAAATATCAAGAGTAATAATTTTAAAATGTCTTCTATACCTATGCTAAGAGCTTCTTTTCTGTTCCTAATTTTCTGTAATTTTTGTCTCTTTATTACCTTCATCACAAGTTTATTTTATTGCTCTTTTCAAAAATTTATTTTCTATACCTAGAGATTCTAGTATTTGTCAATTTATTCATGACTTTTTAATGAAGTTCTTCTCTCTGTGAGCATCTATCTTGTCCTTTTCTAGCTTTTTAAATTATTACACGAGCACTCTTTCCTGCTGCACTCAATGATACCAGCATTACCGAAATTTAACTTTGGATGCATTTCACCTCTCATTTCTCTGAAGCGTCATCCCAGCACTATTTTCTAAGCATTCTTTAACCCAAGAATGTGCTTATTTATCTATCTATTTCTCGTTTCATGGCACAGCTATGTGTAACTCTGCCGGTCAAAAGAGGAACTGTCCACAGCTTCCTGTTGGACTTGATATGACACGTGGGCTCTGAGTTTTAGGGCTTGGATTGCTTCACCCTGGTGTCTGTCCCTCGTCCCCATCAGTGATAACGCCATTCTTAGGGCTTCCTGAAGGCAGGGCTGGTCTTGACAAATTCCCTCAGCGTTGGTCTGCAAGTCTTTATTTCTCCTCCTTTAAGAAACTTAGTTTTGCAGGATACGAAATGCGAGGGTGGCTATGATTATGTTTGAGAAGACAGAATGGGCCCCAATCTCTGAGAAGGTCTCAGTTGAGAAGACTGCCGTTAGTCTGATGAGTTTTCCTTTATAAGTTACCTGATGCATTCACCTTATGGTTCGTAGAAGTTTCTCTTTTGTATTAATGTGGCCAGTCTGATGAATATATGTTGTGGGCATTACCTCTTGCAATGAATCTTTCAGGAATCCACTGCACTTCTAGTTCCTGGATGACCAGGTTTCTAGTAAGGCCTGGGAAATTTTCCTCAAGTATTCCCTCAGCTAGGTTTTTCCAGCCCTCCTGTATTTTCTTCTTCTCCTTGGGAATGCCCATGACTCTACGTTAGACTTCTTTACACAATCCCATGTTTCTTGTAGGCTTTGCTCAGTACTGTTATTTCTGTGTTCCTTCTCTTTGACTGACTTGTTTAATTCAAAGGTGTTGTCTAGTTCTGAGATTCTTTCTGCCTGATCTAGCCTATTCTTAAGGCTTTCTTTCATTGTGTTTTATATTTTCTTGAATGAATTTTTCATTCCAAGAAGTTCTGCTTGATTTTATTTTTTTAACCATTTGACAACTTTAGTGAACTTTTAAATTCATCTCCTGCATTATTTTTATGGTTTCTTTTTACGCATTTCTATTTTCTCTTATATTTCATGAAGCTTCCTTAAAATTCATATTTGAAATTCTTTTTTTTCTTTTGTTTGAGACAGAGTCTCACTTTGTCACCCTCAGTAGAGTGCTGTGGCATCATAGCTCACAGCAACCTCCAGCTCCTGGGCTCAAATGATCCTCTTGCCTCAGCCTCCTGAGTAGCTGGGACTATAGACACCTGCCACAACACCCAGATGGTTTTTAAAAATGGGGTCTCACTCTTGCTCAGGCTGGTCTAGAACTCCTGACTCAACAATCCACTCATCTCAGCCTCCCAGAGTGCTAGGATTATAGGTGTGAACCACTGTGCCTGGCTCCCATATTTGAAATTCTTTATCCGTCATTTCAATGTACTCATTTGTTTCTATTGGTATGGAGTTATTGTCTTCTTTTGAGGGTGTCCTTTCACTTTGACTTTTCATGGTTCCAGAGATCTTTTGTTGATTCTTTCTCATCTGGAGCTGCTGCTGCCTTCTTATTTTTGGATTTTCTTTTGTTTACACAATGGCATGCCCAGTTTAACCTCTGAGAAAGTAGGTGGTGCTTGTGGAGACACGCAGCCACACCCTGTATGATTGAGTCAGTAAATGCTGTAAAGGGAGTGCAAGTTGGCCTGGTAGGCGGCCTTGCTGGAAGATGTTGCAATGTTGTTTATGGGTCCTGTGATTGGGTATAATCCTTTAGGAGAAGCACAATTGCCCTAGGTAGTAGGTAGGCCCCTGAAACTTCAGGTGAGTCCTTATTCTGTGCCCCAGCAGAGGCAAATCGGGTGTGTGGCTTGCCTTGGGGAGCTGGCCCTCAGGCTTTATTAAAGCTGGCAAGGTATTTGTTTCAGGAGGGGGTCAAAGGCCTGCTCTCAGTTTCTAGGTAAAGCTGAGAAACGATTAGAGGCTATGAAGAGGCCTCACCCACCAGAAAGTGGCCTCACCCACCAGCAAGTCTGCTGGTGGAGGTGTGGCCATCTGAGATCCACAATCTGGAGGTCTGAAGCAGGCCTCACTCCTCTCTGCCCTGCCCTGCTCAGTGGTTTCCTCCCTGCTATCTGCCATTTAGCCAAAGCTCTAGCCAGCTGAGGTCCCCCCTAACTGTGATGTGAACTGGAGGGTTCCCTGCCCAGAATTCTGGCATGAGCTGAGAGCTTGGCCCTCCTGTGGGTGGAGAGGTGCCTCAGAAGCACCCTGAAGCTAGGACTTACACCGTATTCTCCCCCATCTGCCCATACAGACACCCTTGCCTCCCAAGAGTAATTAACAAATCTCAACTCTGCATCTACAAGGAATGTGATGGAGACCTGAGGGTAGAAGATCTGGCCTGCAGGCCTTTCCCCAGGTCCCTGGAGATTAATTCCTGCCTATGTCAGGGAGAGTGTGCTGGTCCCAAGTTGTCCACAGGTGTGCAAGCAGGTAGAAGAGCTCTCCAGGAGCTGGAGATGCTGATTGCCAGAGATGTGCAGGAGGGAGAAATAAGCCGCTCCATCTTGTTGGTCTCCAAGCCTTTGCTGGCTGATCTCTGCCAATATCTTGCTCCGTCGTATTTTGCAGTGCAACTTCTTCCTGTGAAATCTCTGGTAGATTCTGACACTTTTCCCTTAGAATTATATCTAGTTTATGCTTGTTTATTTGTTTTTTCATCTAAAGCTTGTCCTTCTTTCTGAGATGATCTGGTAGCTGGTCTCCCAACCAACTTCCTTATTTTGAATGATTAGCTTTATTACTTTATGTCTTATCACTATTTTATTTGCTCAGGATCTCTGGTACACTTTATTTTGATTAGTTTGTGGGATATTTATTTGAGTCCCTTTTCAGAAATATGCATATATACATATAACATATATATGTGATATATATTCTTTCTCAATGTCCATAGAATATTTAAAAGAGAATATTTTATAGAATACAAAGTTTTATATACTACTGTGTGATAAAAGCAAGTTCCTAATTAGTATTTATGATATGATCCCATTGTGTGTATTTGTGTATAACCATATTGTACAGATGTTAGTTACATCTATATACATATATCCATACCCATATGGGTATGGAAGTAGAAAAGAGTGTTTCAGAAAAAGTGAACTGCTATTATATTTAAATGAAAGAATCACATACCTTTTTTCTTCTATCTTCTAATTTTTCTCTAATCAGCAGAGACTACTAAAAAACTTAAGGTTGCTATAACATGCTACATGGGTGGGCCGCAAAACCGGCATGCTAAGTAAAGGAAGCCAGACACAAAGGCCATGCAGTCGATGACTCCCCTTATATGAAATATCCTGAACAGGCAAATCCAGGGAGAAGAAGGTAGATGAGTCAGGGACAGGGGTGGGGCAGGGAGTCGCTGCTTAATGCACGTGGAGTATCCCTTGGGTAAGGACCATGTTCTGGAAGTAGAGAGTGGTAGTGGCTGCGTGACACTCTGAATGCACTGAATCCCCCTGAATTATGCACTTTAAAATGGGTAAAATGGCACATTCTGTGTTATGTGCATTTTACCACAATTTTAAAAATCAGTGAACTAAAAAACAGAAAATGGTACTTGTACTTCAGTTGCCTTTTGAACACTAAATATGCATAATTCTGTCCAGCTCAATAGAATCTAGAGATCTAATATACACATACAACATAAGGGCTACAGTTTATATTATATTTGGGATTTTTGCTAAAGGACTACATTTTTAGGTGCTCTTACCACAAAATAGGAGGAGGTTACTACCCGTGAGATGACAGGTATGTTCATGGCTTACCATTTCACTATGTACATGTGTATCAAAACATTATGCACACTTTAAATGTATACAATAAAAAATCAAAACATAAAATTAAAAAAAAAACTTAAGGTTTTCTAAAAGAATTACTACCATAAGAAATATTACATTAAGTTCTACATTTCTCTAACATATCTTAAAATAAAGTGAAAGACACATTTGTCAAGTTTGGAGTTTGGGTTAACTTTTCTTTTGGAAACTTGACATGAAGAAATGGTAAAAGAGACAAAGTTAGAAAAAAGGAAAGCTAGCAACAACAAATGGATTTCCCGTGATTTCTGCTGGATATGTAGGAAAAGCTGGACTTAGAAAGCAAGGCCAGTGTCAAGTCCTAAGTCTGAGCTTGGACAGGTCTGCTCCACAGCACCGCTAAGCTGACAGTTTCTACGACTCCCTTTTCTTGCTACTGGAAAAGAAGGCAAAAATAATTGTACCGATCCTCTAGGATCATTAAATGATACCATGCAATAGGAGAAAAGTGCTTTGTAAAAGTTAAAGCACTAATCAATTTTTAGTTGTTATCATGAATAATTTTAATTATAAAAATATTTTTGCCTTTTGATGCCTTTTCTAGAGCATTTCAATGAGAGCAACATGAGAATGCTCAAGACCAGACAGGGGCTTATGGTTTTTCATCCATGTAGTTTTAGCATTTTAGGTCCTATAATACTGGAAGGCATGATTCTGATGGTCAGCAATTAAAATCTGGGAATGAGAAAGCTATAATTACAGATAACTTTACAAGTGAGTAGTGGGAATTTGTCGGGATCTTTGTCTTCAGGAAGTTGAACATGAACTGCAGATTGATAGCAATAAAGTGCAAGTCTTTTGTTACTTTGAAAACATCAAAATGGGACTAATAATCTCCCCTGCTGACTATTTCACAGAGCTCTAACAGGTATGATGACTGAGTAAAAGATGCTTGGTCGCACTGTGAAGTGTAAGGGACGGTATGAATGGAGAAGGTAACTCTTCCTACCAGACAGCCCGGTTAACCTCTCAACAAACTGCTTGACATTTTTGTTTTTCTACCTTGCACCATTTATTTTCCTTCCTGGGAGAGTTCTGGTGAGATGATAATACATAATAACATCAAGAAGTATGTGTGTGTGTGTCTGTGTGTCTGTGTGGTGACCCAGCAAGAAAGACAAGAGGAAAAGACAAACACCTTGTGGACGTGAGAGAGGCAATTAAGACAAGAGAAGGACAATTTCACGTGGATTTGGGGTTCAGTCTAAACTCTCGGTTCCTTTTCCAACACCTACATAAAAAGCCCTGGCCGTAAGCACTTTTTAAAAACATTTTATTAAGAGGACTTGAGTCTATAAAAGAACAGCTTTCCTGCAGAGGTACCAAAGCCTGTCTTTTAATGTAAGCTGAAAAGTTGGAATGTCTTAACTGTAGCCACTTAATGACATAAAGGAGCAAAAGGCTGCTGGTGTGTTGGCCACTAATGCACCAAGTTCAGGTACCTTGAAGCATTTCGTCTCCTGTGGAGTTGGCCTCCTGTTTCCGGAGGCCCTCTAATCACTTGAATTTTAACTCTAATAAAAATGTCTGTACCGACTTCTACTGTTGGAGAGTTAGGAGTTGGATTCCATCTGCTCTGAGTGACACCTGGTTTAGGGGAGGATCCTTGGACGCCGTTTCATAAACAGACGTTTGCTGAGAATTTCTGATGTGTTGTGTCCCTAGGCCCAGAATCTTTGGCAATTGTAGACACAAAGAAAGGAATTCCTTCGCTAAATCTATGAGTAAGCCTGTCTCATTAAGGGCAGAAGGACACATAAGCAAGAGGCACGGTTTCTGCCCTTCATACTCATACTGACACAAAAATCTTAAGCAAAGCACCAATTGTCTCCTATACGTCCTTACATTCCATCTATGACATTTATTTATTTTGGTATTTCTATAGCAACCACAGCCAGGAAATTGCCCCTAATTTAAGGGCTTTAATATTGTTTCATATCATGCTAAAGGAGAAAAGCAATGATAATAATGTTATTAATGGCATTAAGCTTGGATAGTAGAAAATAATTTCAAGATATATAAGATATCACACTTGTTTACTCCTTCTATTTGAAGACAGGGAAGAAATTAATTTCTCTCCCTAAAAAATGAGAAGATAGGGACTCAGAAGCTAAATGACTTACCCAAGGTCACACCAGGAGGTTTAGGATTAGGAAAAAATAATCACTTTACTTCCCAAGAAATTTTAGTGACCTTAATTTTAATCTGTTTATTTACTCAACTCTGTAAGAATAATCAAAACTAAGCTTTCAAGAGATATATTAGCAAAGGAGAAAACCATCTCACTTATTTTGTTAATAATTACGCAAACTTAAATTAAAATAACCATGACACAATGTACTTATTACATTGGTTCAAAATGAATATAAATAATTCTCTTCCATGGAGGAGAGGTTACAGTTTAACATATGGATTCATTGTTGCTAATGATTTTGTAAAGTAGAAAACTCTTTCTAAAGTAATCTAACAAGGTAAAGCAAAAATTTTCCAAATTTCCTTAAACTAGACTTGGTAATATAAATCAGTGAATTTATGCCAAGGATATAATTCAAAATAAAAAAATATTTTACATACTAAAATATTAGAAAATACCTAATACCTTTTGAGTGGCAAATGGTTTTAAAATGCTGCGTGTAAGCACATCATAAAATTAAATACCTAAAAAGCTAAACATAAAGCTAAAAAGCATAACATATTAATAGTGGAAAAGTATTCAATGTTTATATTAGGTTAAAAAAAATAGAAAACAAAATGTATAAAATGCTTAGAGAGAATTACAATGCTTCACCGAATCAAACTTGTTCGATCACAGCTACTAACATGTGTGGATTAAGAATTCCAGAGATACAAGGAAAATTTTAATAA
The DNA here is from genome assembly GCA_963574655.1 of Perodicticus potto. Classification (NCBI taxonomy): domain Eukaryota; kingdom Metazoa; phylum Chordata; class Mammalia; order Primates; family Lorisidae; genus Perodicticus; species Perodicticus potto. The sequence goes on from CAUYRH010110188.1 coordinate 37,334, forward strand.
ACATTGAACCAAACCTGCAGACATTATGGGTATATTTTCCCTCAAAATTATGTAAACATTTGACTTAAATAGGATCCTAAGTTTATCAACAACTAATTTAGACAAAACTATTATAATTTTAATTTACATTAGATTAGTAACATTCCTGGACTCAGAATCAAACATGGGGGGTCTTTACACAGAAATAATTAACTAAGTCACTTTAAGATTCAGATCCTATCAATGAAAAAAAAAAGGCATATTAAATGATGGCCAAGGGCTATGTTTTCTCTGCTTTGTATAGAATGTCTTGAGATATCACTTTCCAGAAATGTAACAGAAGCAATTTTGCTGGCTAACGTAGAAAGTGCTTCCAGTCCTAAGGCCTTTGGTTCTGAGCGAGACACACTCATTCCATTCTAGAGCTGTCTTTCATAAATCTTCCAAACAAATTGTTTTATTTTATTCTCCGAGTTTCCCCAACTCACATTCTAGTGTGCAGCTTATAGGACTTATGAAAGTTCAGGAGAAATTAAATACTAATATATCCATCAGAGAGCTTGAGGGCTGTGCTGAACTCTGTAATCAATACTGAACAAGGGTCTCTGAGGAAAGCTTAACTGAATCCTGGTAAGAATTAAATTACACTCTAGAGTCACCATGGATATATCTCATTAAAATTTTTTTCTGGTTAAAGGTTAAAGGTTCCTATGAAGAAAAGAAGTTGAAGGGACAGTAAGAATTTACGTTATTTGAGTTCATCCAGCTCTTCCAAGTTTGCAATTAAATATCTCCCAGATAGCTTTCCTTGTCATAAGCAGAGTATAGTAACGGGAAACCGAAGCAGAGGGGGCTGGCATCCTAGAAGAATCACAAAGATCCCACAACACTTGGAATGGAAATTGAAACTTGAGCCCACATGGCATAGAACCCATTATTTAGTCCGATTAGACTTTCTTCAGTCTTATTACACACGAGGGAAAGCAAGCAAACATTCAACAGTGGGAGAGGAGTATGCCTGAGAGGTCACCGTGATTTCCTACAGCCCAGTGAATTTCACTGCACATTCAAAAATATTAAACAGGCTCAGAAATCTTACTACAGTTAATCCCAGAATAACATTTACTGCACTTCTATTTCCTGAACAGGCCAAGTGTGCTTTATAAATTTTGCCTCATTTCTCTTTCATGAGCCTTTGGGGAAAATACTGCAATCATCCTCATTACATAGACGAGGAAACTGATCATGCAACTTTCTCAAGAAGACAAAACATTAAGTGACGGGACCAAGTTCAAACTCATGTTCTTCCCACCCTAGTAGACTGTTTCCTAATACTGTCTGTGTGGTTTCTAGATTGTAGGGAATAAAGAATAACTGAACAAGGCTGTCATGGAGCATTATTAAAGTAGCAGGAATTGACAATGTAGTGAAAAACGGGCTGAAAAATAGTTACCTACGGTAAGGACAAACAACCTTAGGTGCCCCTACAGACTTCCAACATCATTGGCATAGCACTTAGGAAATAAATAATTTCGTAGTGATAGTTCTATGCCATTGTGAATGACTGTTCTTATAGTCTGTTTAAAAGGCACGTCTTTCTCCTTATTTGAAATATCTTTTTTTTTTTTTTTTTTTTTTGAGGCAGAGTCATACTCTGTTGCCCAGGCTGCAGTGGCATGATCATAGCTGACTGCAACCTTCAACTCCTGGTCTCAAATCATCCTCCTGCCTTCCTAATAGCTGGGACTATAGGCATCTGCCACCTAGTTAGTTTTTTTGTTTTTTGTAAAGACAGGGTCTTGCTCTATTGTCCAAGCTGGCTGAAATATTCTTAGCTCCTAAAGAAGCAAACTTTTCTTCACTAGACTTTCCCTTCTACAAAAACGCTCATTCTCGACCAATAGGACATGACTGTATTTGCCTTTATATTCAGAAAAACTGAAACCATGTGGCATTTGCAAAGAATGTGGGCTTCAGAGTATGAATAACAGACTAATGATAGAATATACAAAGTTGCTTTCCTCCTCTCTACATCTCTGTATTCTCACTGCTAAAGAGAGAAGTTAGGCAAATAATCTTAAAAATTTTTTTTGAGCTCTAAAATTATATGGCTTTATAAAGATGCTGCATGTGTTTAAGTTGCCTTTGGGAAGAAAATGAGATGATATTGAACCTAGAGGATCCACAAATGTATGTAATCCTGCATACACTTAATTTTGTCTTTTTCTTCTTTTTTTTTGAGACAGTCTCACTCTGTCACCCTGGGTAGAATACAGTGTCATCAAAGCTCACAGTAACCTTAAACTCCTGGGCTCAAAAGATTCTATTGCCTCGGCCTCCTGAGTAGCTGAGACTCTAGAAGCCTGCCACACTACCTACCTAATTTTACTATTTTTAGTAGAGATGAGGTCTCACTCTTGCTCACACTGGTCTAGAACTTCTGACCTCAAGCAATCCACCTGTCTTGGCCTCCCAGAGTGCTAGGATTATAGGCATAAGCCACCATGCCCAGCCCAAACTCTTAATCGTCAAGAACTTTTAGATCTGTGCCATAGACCTCAGGGATAAAATGAGTTAGAGCTGTCATGTTAAGGGAGAATATCAACCAGGCCAGAAACTTCTTTAATAAACTTGAACCTTAGGAATCTGCAAAGCTATGTATGACTCCCCATACCTGGTACCAAGGCTTCTTTATTTGAAACCCCTGGGTACAGAGGGTCAGACTCTTTTGCAGTTTTGCAAGAAAGTAGTACTTTCCCACTAACATGTGTTAAATAGGGCTCGGCACCTGTGGCACAACGGGCTAAGGCGCCAGCCACGTACACCTGAGCTGGCGGGTTCGAATCCAGCCCGGACCGCCAAACAACGACGGCTGCAACCAAAAAATGGCCGGGCCGGGCGTTGTGGCGGGCGCCTCTAGTCCCAGCTACTTGGGAGGCGGAGGCAAGAAACTCGCTTGAGCCCAGGAATTGGAGGTTGCTGTGAGCTGTGATGCCACAGCACTCTACCCAGGGCGACAGCTTGAGGCGCTGTCTCAAAAAAAAAAAAAAAATGTGTTAAATAGAAGGA
>CAUYRH010110189.1:0-15645 GCA_963574655.1 Perodicticus potto
GTGCGGGCTTCCCATACAATCGGAGATATTTTTATCCACCTGATTAATGTAACATTCATGATATTTTCTCATTTACTATGTGAAAACAATTTTGATCCGTATTTAGAAGATTTCTCCTGACCCTTCACATATGCACCACACATTTTATTCAGATGGATAATACAGGTTATCCTACAGAGAAAAGAAAAGGGGGGAAAGCCTCTCTTTTAAGTAGGAAATTGGATCATCAAAGAATGCCTTTGATTCCCGAGAGTCTGCTTGAACTATAGAATTATGTCTTAACTCTCTTCACTCCTGTCACCATTCAGAATGGCATTTTCCTCTCTTAAAATGAAAGCCCAACTTTTCCCTTTCAACACCAAAAGTTAGCAGCTGTTCCCACATGAAGGTGAAAATGCTGAAGAAAACGCTTTTTAAAATTAGTCATAGGTATATTTAAGTGTGTATTTTAGGAAACTTGGAGCATATAATCCCATAGAAACAGTAAGAGACAAGGGCAAGATGACAAAAGACCTATTTAATCCATTAGATGGGGAAATATAATATGAATAGTATTGTTATTACTCCAACTAATTTCCATGAATTTCTATGGGAAGTATGTCCAGAATGTCCATGTGACATATTCCAAATCTGGCTTCATAGCAATAGCATCTTTATTTATTTTTTTATTGTTGAGGAATCATTGAGGGTACAGAGAACCAGGTTACACTGATTGTATATGTTAGGTAAAGCCCTTCTTAATAATTGTGTCCTGCCTCCAAGAGGTGTGTCACACACTGTGACCCCTCGCCCTCTCCCTCCTCCTTCCTTCCCTTAAATAGAAGGGTCATGGGGTACAGTTGACAGATACTCCAGAGCAAAAAAAAAAAAGTGTTTCTTAAGCATTTACATCTACATAGGTATTATGTGAATTCTTTTTAAATTTAATTTTTGAATGCATTTTTTCTTCTCTTGTTATATCCATATTGTACACCCTGGAGTGTTCCTTGCTTTTTTGCACATAATGATAACGGCCTGTTTTAATCAGAGGCCATTAGTAAAGTCTTTGAACCTCAAATATAATGCAGTGCCATAACAAAGTGACAGCCATTGTGCAACTAATATCAGAATCACCAAAAGCAGATGCCTGAGCCCAGCCTAGACTAGAGAAGCAGAAATGGGTACATACTGAAATGTGTGATCTGAGGGTGTGGGCAAAAGAACATTGGCTTAGGAATCAAATAGATCTGAATTGGATTCAGCTCTTATCCCTGTGTGCCCCTTGGTACTCTCACCTAGGCAATGGGGATAATGATGGCTACCTTCCCATGACCCTGGGAGGAACACAAAGAAGTTACATGTTCCGATTAGGAGTGATCTTGGGGACCGGTTTGTGAGCTCACAGGCACCCATGCCAATAGGCTGGCTGCCTTTCCATTCTGTTCTTATTCACCACTCTTTGCTAGACTTTCCTTTACCTCCCAGATAAACTGCTTGCATTAAAATTCTTATCTCAAGCGCCTTCTTCTGTGGGAATCTCAGCTAAGACGATGACTTTCCATAACAGGAAGGATGAAGCAGGAATTTGCAAAGATTAAGAGAGTGAATATCTATAAAGTGTTAACAAATTATCAAGCATATAATAAACACTACATGTGTCTGCTATCATTAGTACTATTATTATTTTCACTACATCTCCATTTTTAGTGGTGGCAACCTCATTATTAATAATTTTCCCAAAATGCATCCTACTTTCTTTCACTAAGGAATAGTTTGTTTACCAAGCACTTGGACATAGCCCATCATTTCCATTCCCTATAGGCTCCAGCAGGCATTTCTCCTTGGCAATAATTCACAGACTTTCAATCACATGTATCTGAATTACATTATTTTATTGTAATCAGTCTCCAAAGCCTTCACACTCTTCCCTCTTACTCAGACACGGGGCATGCATTATTAATTAAATGACAACGTTATTACAGCCAGTAATTGAATTACTCCATAGTGCCTGCCTGCAGTAATTAACATCTATCAAAATAAAAGAGGAGGGGTTGTGTTGCCCTTATTAAAAATGGTTTGGTTTCATGGGTTTTTGATCAAATTAAATAGAATCAAACTAACAAGTGGCTGAATTGAGTGAAAGTCATTGTACTCATATTGCCCTTATTTGCTCCCAGGCACGACTAAACATTGAGAGTCCACTTTACAGTCTACATATTTTTCCTTAACAAACTTCCTCCTTTCTCAGTGCAGACTCAGGGATGTGACTAGGCTTTCAAACTGATGAACAGTATTCTCATCAGACTATATTCAGTAGTTGTTTTGCACACAAGAAACTATTTAAAAGTAAGTCAAGAACAACCAATTAAATCTAAAAATGATTCTGCAACCACTGTACGAATTATAGGCACAAGCAAGGAGCAGTTTGTGTGCAAAAATACTCATAAAATCCGAATTGTGTCAGAGTCAGTCGATAGCTATTAGTTGTTATTAGTGTAAAGCAAAACAGTAATGCAGGCAACAGCTGAGCAGGCCAAAAAAATGAATCAAAGGGAAGTCTTCTCATGAATAGGCAAACAGATTGTCTCATAAACAGACACATGGTTACATGAAGAAAAATCAAAAAAATCAGTAAGAAGACATAACACACCCAAAAGAGCTGCCCACCAAAGCATATCCCCGCCAATATTCAGAGCATCATAAACTACAAAAACAAAATTAAATCTGTATTTGTCCCAATACTTACGGACCTCAACAAAAACATAAACTACTTTTCCTCTTTACCTAAATCCACAAAGGCAAGATCTGCCTTAACTGGAATCACCCTCTCTTTAGACACAGTTCCCTTACCCACTCTGGAGCACAGGTGTTTATACACATGCAACAGCAACTTGCACTCACCCAATAGTTAAAAGTAGCTTAAATGAACTTGTTCAGGTTACCTGGACTTGTTCAAATACCATTTATGGCTATTACATCAGCTAAATTAGTAATAGTATCTTTTTCACTCTCAAAAGTATCCAGGTTTCCAGGGCTAAGAGATGCTGGTACAAAGTTTCAGTAAGGCAGGAGAAATAAGTTCTAGAGATCTATTGCATAGCATGATGACTACAATCATATACATAATGTACTATATATTTGGAAATTGCTAGGAGTAGCTTTTTTTTCTTTCAGGTTAATATAAAGGTTCAAACATTTAGGTTACATTGTTTTCATCTTCACCCAGGGTGCATGCTGAACGCCCTCACATTGTTCACCTTAGGTGAGATCCCACCAATTGCCTCTCCCTCCTCTCTCTCTACTCTCTCCTCTCCTACCTCTCTCTTACCACTTCTCTCCCCTCCCCTTCCTCCCACTAGACTACACTTATGTTTTTTCTTTGTGGGCATGTTTATCTAGTTGTTTATCTATTGGTTTCATATCAGTATTGAGTACATTGGATATTTACTTTTCCATTCTTGAGATACTTTACTAAGGAAAATGTGTTTCAACTCCATCCAGGTTAATACAAATGGTATAAAGTCTCCATCTTTTTATGGCTGAAAAGTACTCCATGGTGCACATATGTTAATTATTTATTTATTTATTGTTGTTGGGGATTCATTGAGGGTACAAGAAACCAGGTTACACCGATTGCATTTGTTAGGTAAGTAAAGTCTCTCTTACAATTATGTCTTGCCCCCAAAAGGTGTGTCACACACGAAGACCCCGCCCCCCTACCCGCTTCCCTCTCTCTGCTCTTCCTTTTCCCCACCCCTCCCTCCTTCTTCCTTTCTCTGCTCTCCTCTTCCCCTACCCTCCACCGTGTCATTAGTTATCATTAATTGTCCTCATATCAAGATTGAATGATAGGATTCATGCTTCTTCATTCTTGTGATGCTTTACTAAGAAGAATGTGTTCCACTTCCATCCAGGTTAATACAAAGGATGTAAAGTCTCCATTTTTTTTAATGGCTGAATAGTATTCCATAGTTACATTTTTAATATGTTATATTCTTTTTTTATTCACGTCTTTAAAAAGTTTTATTACCTCTACAGTATTGCTTATTCCGTCTTAATTTTTCAGTGAGTATATATTCCATGTCTGCCATTACTTGGTGGCTTATATATCTCTAGTCATTGTTGTGTTTGAAGTTTAGTCTCTAGTCAATTCCTCAAGGACTCTTAGGAGTGAAATTCCTTACAAAATACATTGTACTTTTGTATTCATTCCTGAGAGTTTGTACTCCTTATACTCGAAAGTTTGTGTTTTCAAGTATGTAAAAATCTCCAACAAACATTTTTCCCTTGAGTATTGTAAATATATTACTCCATTTTCTTCTGGCCTAAAAAAGATTTGATGATAATCTAACCTTTCCCTTTAAGTCACCTGTTCTTTCAGCATATCCATGGATATTTCTCTTTTTCCTTACAGTTGAATAATTTTATGAGAATATGTCTTGGCATTTGTTATTCTGGGCTGATACTCGAAGGCACACAGGGGCCTCTTGCAATATGTAATTCCAAATCAGTTGTTATTGTATACATTTAAGGTATACAGCATGATCTTTTGATATATGTATTCATTGTGAAATGATTACTACAGGGAAACAACTTAACATATCCCTCGCCTTCCATCGTTACTGGGCTTTTTTTCCTTTTTATGGCAAGAGCCCCTAAGACTTACTCTCTTAGTACATTTTCAGCACACAATACAGTATTACTAACCACAGTTCTCCTCCTGTACACGAGCTCTCTGGCCTTATCCGAAATAACTGCAGGTGCACACCCTTTGTTTCTCATCTCCCCGTTCCTTCCCTGCCCTGCCCCTGCTGCCCACCATTCTACCCTCTGTTTCTGTGAATTTGACTTTTTTCTGAGGTAGGGTGTCACGCACAGCGAGATCATGTATGAAATGTTAGGTAGATAGCAAGGGACCTCTCCTAAGGGAAAAAGGGGGTCCCCTGCCTTGGTGCTGCCAGGAGTCATTGCCCTACAAAGGTGGAGCTGTCTTGGGCGTGCCCCACCTTAATCCTTCCCCAGCAACTCATGGCCACACCTGGTTCAGGAAGCCCATTCACAAGATTGGAAAGTAACTTCCAGTAACCTAAGGCTAACTATCATGTCTTTAACTATACAGCCAAATAGTTACTCGCAGACTATGATGTCTGAACAAGAGGAGGGCCATTCCAGACTCTATAAAACAAGACCCAGAGCACAACCAAGTCCTGGTTTTTCTTTTGCTAGCACAGGGGCCCAGTCGTCATCTGTCATGTCTATATCTTGTTCTTGCTCTTGTGTGTATCTGTATCATGCTCTTGCTCTGTAACACTGTCTTCCCTGCACCTTAACAAATTGCACCTCTTTCTTGCCTTGCTTTGGTGTATCTGGTCATTCTTCTGCCAGGAGCACACCAAAAACCAAGAACAAGATTGCCAAACCCAATAGTAAAGAAAAATCCAAGTAAGAGCCTAGATTATTTCACTTGGCATAATATCCCCCAGGCTTAGCCAGGCTGTCACAAGTGGGAATATCTCCTTATTTTAGATGGTTGAGTAATATTTCAGTGTGTGTGTGTGTGTGTGTGTGTGTGTGTGTGTAAGACACACGTTTTTTATCCATTCATCTGACAAAGGACATTTAGGCTGTTTCTGTGTCTTCCCTATTTTGGAGAATACTGGAATGGACAAGGGTGGCCAACGTGTCTGTAAGGCACTGATTTCATTTCCTTTGGTATACATCCAGACAGGGATTGCTGGATCATACAGTAATTCCATTTAAATCATTTTTTATTTCAGGAAAGTTTTTTTTTTTTTAATTATGTTTAGTACTTGATTCCCTTTCTCTGATTTTCTTCTTTAGGTTTTGAATATATTAGATCTCCCTTGCACATTTTCAACAGCAGTCATATTCCCTCAAATCTATTTTTTTCATTTCTTTTTGATTTTAAGCATTTTTCCCCTTCTGTATCTTTTATTTCTCTTAAGGCACTATTTGTGTGCTTATTCACTCTTGTGTTATCTTCTAGCTTAGTGTATTAAATTTTTACATGATTTCTTTTGTTCATTTTTAATTCTTTCTCGGTTCTGCCACTTCCCTGGCACAGAAGCTAACTCTGGGGTAAGCCCTCCAGGTTGGAAGAGAATGGATGCATTGAAACTACTTTTAAAAACTCCATTGGTCTAGTTTATAGGGTTGAGACAATAACAGCTTGTCTTTGGACTAAAGAATGTGGACTAAGGGGGAAAGAAGTACAAAGCTGACAGGTGATCCACATTCAAATCTCCATTATGTCTTTGAGATGTTGGGCAGACCATTATGTGCTTTTTAAATCACTAGTGCTCGCCTCTACTTAAAGAAAATTGTTGTAATTTATAACGACTTTACTCTGTAGGAAAGCACTCATGGGCAATCACCTCCAGACCCTTCCCTTCAGAATTCTAGGACTGCAGCTGAGACCTTTTTAAGAATAAGTTTTCAGAAAAGTCTTGCTTAACCCTTAAAGGTCTCTCATTAACACATTGCTGACTGGTCTTGAGTTTCCGGGTAACATGGATCGTTTCTGCATAAAATTGGTGGTCAGCAGTGTGTTAAGATGTTAGAGTCACTAAGTGATTTATTGTATATTATAAGCAGCTGAGAGATGAGGCAAGGAGAAAGAATAAAACAGGCTGAATTTGGGACAACTGAGAGTTGAGACTGGGAGAAGAGATTCCTGGGGAACAGCTGCTATTGTTAACACATTGTTGACCATCATTTACCCAGAAACTATCCCTATTACCCGGTAACTTGTGACTGGTCAGCAATGCATTAAGGAAAAAGGTCTTAAGTAGAGAGGCCTGGGAATTATGAGGCACATAATTCAATATCAGGCACCTTACATCAGTTCATTTCTAAATTCTCTCCCACAAGCCTTTGAGACTAGTTTGACCATCATCATATTGAAGGGAAAGAAATTCAAACTCCAAGAGATTAAGTACTTGCCCAGGACACACAGAGCAGTGGGCACTGGAATTCTGGTCTCCTCTAACTTCGTGACCATAAACCATGTTGCCTTCTGTTTGAAATTTGAAAAAAAACAACAAAATAAAACAGGTATTATTGTTGTTCTGACTTCCTAAATTGTCCCCTTCTCTGCTGTCTTATTCTAATTTGCCTTTTGCATGTTGGTAACCTGGCACTTATTCTCTCCCTAGCACAAATACTGTGTTTGTATCATTAGGTTTCTTCTCTGAGCTCCAATTCTGAAATAACAAGTGTGTAAATGGTGCCTGGTCTGGAAGCAGCATGGGTTTGTCATGGAAGATTTAGTCCAAAGTCCAAAGAGCATCTCAGGCAAGTCCCTTGAAATACTTTATTTTCTCATTTTTAAGATAAAATTAAGACCACAGCAGCAAGGCTATGCAGAACCTTGTGTTCTAAAACCTTTGTTCATCAGGGATCCTCCACTGGGTGGCTGTGTCTTTATTGTGCTAACTCTGGGGCCTGGGCCAATGGAGCAGCCATGATCTGGATTGTCTCCAGCCCCCTGATAAAAGAAAGAAAAGGTTGTATTGGTTTTCTGGGCTGCCATACAAAATGCTTGTGGGGGTTAAACAACAGAAATGTATCTTCACACAGTTGGAGGCTGGAATTCCAAGTTCAAGGTGCAAGCCAGCATTGTTTTTTTCTGAGGCCTCTCTTGCTGACTTACAAAGGACTACCCTCAGCTGTGTCCTCACGTGGCCTTATTCTGTGCACTCACATCCCCATGTCTCCTCTTCTCCTTATCAGGACCCAACTCTTAGTGGGCAAAGGCCCCATCTGTATGACTTCATTAACCTTAATTACCTTTTTAAAGTCCCTGTCTCCAAATACAGTCACATTTTAAGATCATAGAGTTTAGAGCTTCAACATATGAAGGGACGGGGCCCAATTCAGTCCTCTGATTCAGTCCCTGACAAAGAACATGTGATCAGCTCTTTTCCCCCAATTCCCATAACTCTCCTCCCATTCTTAACCTGCTATAGAAGCTGCCTTTTAAAACCAGAAAAAGTAAAAGTAAAAAAGGATTATCAAAGACTCAAGAGAACTCAGAAATCTGAGCTATAGAAAGAATGGAAACACACTGCTTATAGATTCACCCTTTGTGCATTAGGTTTTTTCATGCCTCAACACAGAAAAATTTCAAAAATGCAAAGGGCAAAGAGCAACCTGCCAACCTTGTCTGGAGGCACCACAGAGTGCAGAGGAAAGCATCCCATTTGAGACAGCTTTGTCCCTCACTCCCCAGTGAGACTGACATGGAAAGAATATTGCAGGCTTGCCTGTGAAGTGAAAGGTACGAAGGGTCTTTTCAGTCTGGACCAGAATCATTTCTCACCTATAGAAATACAACCCACTGTGCACCTCCTCGTGAGACCAGCCCCCCATGTTGTTGCTAAGACAGGGCTACAATGAGGGATCTCTATCAAAACATTATAATCCCTTTGAAGACCTGGAATGGGCTCTCTTTTCAAGTAAACTTCTTAAAGCTTGCTAATTTATGACCACAAAATTGACCTTCCCCTCCTGCTCAAATCATCAACTGGTCATGCCTTTCCTGGTGTCAGAGTCTGGCCCCCAGCTGGCCCCAGGCCAGTGGTCACAGTAGGCCCTAAACTATTCAAATTATTTTATTGTTGGGGATCCATTGAGGGTACAAAGAACCAGGTTACATTCTCTTAAAGTTTCTCTTAAAATTGTGTCCTGCCCCCAAAAGCTGTGTCACACCCAGTGACCCCCCTGTCCCCTCCCCCTTCCCTCTCTCTACTTTCCTCTTCCCCCACCCTCCCTCTTTTTTTTGAACAACAACCAAAACAGCATGTTTCTGTGTGTGACTCAGAAAAATAACTGAGTCTGTAACTCTGAAAAACAACTGAGAAGTGCCTTCCCCTCGCCCGCCAGCTCCAGGCATGGGTGGGTGGCTACTCTACCCAGCATCACTATGTCACCCACACATCGCTCTGCTGTAGGTGAACGGCAGTGCAAGAGCCTTCTTTATAAATTTTCTCTCAAACAGGCCTAATTTTTGAAGGCATATTTGCTGAAGCATCTTTTCTTTTTTGATACATAATATGATTTCCTGGAAAATCCTTAATGACTTTCCTCTCAGATGCTTCTGCGTCTAAATTGCTTAATGGCTGCCGCCCCGTAGGTCCTGCCTCATGAGAGGGACCCCGGGGCGCTGCCAACAACATCATCACTCAGGTAATTTGCATGAATAGTTCTTTAATAAACACCCAGCCCCCTTATCACTCTTCCCCGCAGGATCCCCATTAGCTGGCAACTTAATTCAAGCTTGGAAGATTTCCATATGGCCCCCTTTGTTTCTGCCCATTGCCTAGTTTTCCCTTCGGTGTGACATTTTTTTGCAGCCTATGACTTGTTTCTTGACTGACTGCCATGCATGACTGTTTTCATAATAAGTGAGAGTGAGGATGAGCTCAGTCCATTCCCTGTTAGGAGTGTATTCAGTTGGCGACACACCACAATTCAGAGGGATATTTTCAAGACAATCTTAAAGTCATCTTTAAAAACAAAATAAAGTGACTTAAAAAATCAATGTCAACAACTTGATTTCAGAGTATACATGAAAGGGGACACACATAAAGGCAGTCCAAATCACCAAGAAAAATCAACTTCATTGTCAAAATAGTAGCTCTCATTTTACCAGTTTACTAATTGAGTTATCTGTTCACTTTTTGCCCCCAAATTTGTATTGAAACAGTAGTCTGAATTGAAATAGATCATTTAATAGAAAAGTGTGGAATACCTCAGAATTCTTGAAATCTTACAGATAACGCTAAGTCAGTAAATTTTCACCACGTTAGCACTGGTCCCATCTGTAGCTATTCTTATTCAATTGGTGTGGGGCAAGGCCTGGGAACAGATCATTTTTAAAAGCTCCTTAGGTAATTCTAATGTCCAACCAGTATTGAAAACCTCTGTAGAAAATTTTCTCTGTCGTGCCTATAGACAGCATCAAACTGTTATTTTCTAATTATCGTAGGACTGAGTCGTCATTCAAGGTGGTCCTTCAATACATTTTTCTTTTTAAAGAAACTAGATCTTCTGTGTTTATTGAACATTATCACATTATTGGCTGGACTTAATCATGATGGCCTGGAAGTTTGTGAAATGTGTAATTCCTGTGACGTAAGAATCAGGAGCATTGATTTCCACTCGATCTATATTGTTTAGGAATAATGATCTTAAATTTGCATATTGTACTGAAAACAGGATTCTATTGGCAGGTTCCAGTAGATAAATGCAGAGGGTTCCTGTACATAGCCTGTTCCTCCTTCAGGGAACGTCCTCCTACTTAATTCCCACCCACTACATGCTGGTCCTTTCTTCCTTTACGCCTGGTCCACATCATGACACCTCCTCCCCTAACACCCCACCCCAGCCAGGCAGCTCCCTCCATCTCTCCATCTTCCCCGTGAGGTTAACGCCTTGAGTGATCCTGCCTGACTGTCCTCCTCTCCACCCCAGTGGGCTCTGCATCCTCCTTGTCCCCCAGACCCTGTCCATGCATGGCGACATTTACCCAGAGTCGTGCTGGCCTGCATCTTGCACTAGGAAGCCTCTCCAGGACAGGGGCTGTATTCTCCTGGCGAAAGCAGCTCTGGCAGCCGGCACATAGTAGTAATACAATGATAATACAAATTTCGGAATAATAATAGCTAACAGTTCTGTATTGCTTACTACATAATCACCACTTGTCTAAGTGTTTTATGTTAGCTACTAATACAAGTCTCATAAACAATCCTATGTGGGAGTTATTGCTATTTATTCCCATTTTGAGCATGATACAGTGAGATGAAACAACGGTTTGCAAAATTGAGTCTTCGAGGTCCTACAGCAAGAGCAGTTGCTGGGATTTGAACGTAGGCAGACTGTCTCCAGGGTCCACTAGTTCTTAGTTAATATTGTTGGATAAACAACATATGTAAGGAAGTACAGAGTCCTAGGGCCCTGTGGGTATGGTGTCCCACTTAGAAGTGCTCAGGGATTATGCTGAATTAGAGAGAGAGAGAGAGAAATTGTCAGAATAAAATACACAGATAGATGCCAATCCTGACAAGTCAGTCAAGGACATGTTTGGATGATGAGCTAAGAGGTCGTATCAGAAGGGTAAAACTTCAATACTCTGTCATAAGTTTTTGAACCAGTTTGTCTTCTATGTAAGAAGAGAGGCCAAGAAGTAGTATCAAATCTACCTCTGGTGTACTTGGACCATTTGCAACTCTGTAGGTGACCTGCGGAGGAAGATTTGAGAGTTGTTACGTCTCAGAATTCTTTATATTGTTAGTAGGGTAAATATAAAGCAGAAGGGATTTTCTATGTCAAATACTATTTGTGGGCTGTATGGAGAGAACCTTAGTATTAGTCCTGGTACTTTTGTAACAAATTACCACAAACATAGTGGCTTAAACTGACACAAACTTATCTCACAGTTCTGAAAGTCATAAGTCTGACACGGGTTTTGCCTGACCAATATCAAGGCATATGCAGAGTTATGTCCCTTTTGGAGACTCTAGGAAAGAATCTATTTCCTTTCCTTTCCCAGAATTTATTGGTTCATGACCCCTTCTTCCATCTTCAAAGCAGGAGGGTAGTGTCTTTGAATTTCTCTCTTATTCGGACTGCTTTGCTGCTCTCTTATAAGGACCTGTGTGAGTACAGAAGGCCCATCTGGATTATCCAAAATAATCTCTCCATCTCAAGATGCTTGATTTACTCACATCTGCAAACATCTGTTTGCCATGTAAGGTGACACATTTACAGCTCTGGGTAGATCTTTGGGGGCCATTATTCTGTCTACTAGAACCTTCTATCAAAAATCTCCAAGAAAGGTATTTCTGATTGAAGGACACCCTCAGAAATTCTGCATGGGGATACTGTGGAAAATAAAACTATAGACTCAGAATTTTTTTTCAAACTTAGAATTAAAGTAAAGCCCTACTCTTCATGAGAATTATGTTGCAGAGAGAACAATGGGGAATTATTAACAACAGGTGGGGAAATTCCACGTTTCAATTCCACAACATGTAAAAATTAATTGAACAATATACCATGGAATACTATTCAGCCATTAAAAAAGATGGAGACTTTACATCTTTTGTATTAACCTGGATGGAAGTGGAACACATTGTTCTTAGTAAAGCATCACAAGGATGGGGAAGCAAGAATCCCATGTACTCAATTCTGATATGAAGACAATTAATGACCCAGTACTAGAGAGAACCCTCTAGTTTCTTGAGACATTTACCCACTCGTTCATTCCATCTGTGCCTAGTGAGATGCTTCCAAGTAACACAAATAGGTCTAAGCCCTGGGTGTACAACAGTCATTTGAACACAGCCCCTACTCCTGACAAACTTGGTCATATAGAGGAAACAAACATGAAAAAACTAATTATCTCGTAGCGTAGTGGGAAATCAGGCTTCCCTAGGAGATAATGCCTTGTTTATATCCAGCACTTCCTTCTGGAGTAGGCAGGCCTAGCTGTGCATGGCCTCTGGGCTATTTTACAAGTCTGCAAATTGTAGATAACTGATAGGAATGCAAAATAATTCTCTACAGATATACAAATGCCATCCTGTCTAATAGAGTATTCAATTGACTTCTGACTCCCACTATGGAAGTTTTACCTCCATTGACCAACATTGATTTCAATATTCCTGATTTATAAATGTATCCATTTTTTGGACTTCTTTGGTTATAACATCTTTGCTAGTTTTCTCATTAACAATGAAATACAATCTTTAATATATGTTCATTTTTATATCTGTAAGAGAGTTATTTTACCCTTGCTAGGGTTCAGAACATGATATTCCAAAACTTGGCACCGTGAAAATATTGAATGTTGAAGGAATTTGAGAAACAGTGTGCACAGGAGGGACCCTCAGACCTTCCTCTGAGCAGATCATAAATACTCTTGTCAGAGGCACTGTCCCCATCCTGGAGGAAAGGGGGTGCTTATCTCTAGAGAGGAAGGGACAAGGAGGGGACTCAGAACCAGGCAGCTGTATTTCTCCCTGACCTTCCACTTTTCATCAAGCCTAGTATTCAAACACTCAGGTTTAACTATCTCTTGATTTCTTCAGTTCCTGATGAAGTCTTCCCATGTCAGCTAAAATTTATATTAAGTAAGTTGGTATGCTTTCCCCTGTTCATCTGTCTCTCATTATAGGGATCTCAGTCAAGAACTTAGAAGGATTACAACATTCTCTTTAGAAATTATCTTTTTTCCCTCTAATTTTTTTGTTGGTATAAATTTATGGGGCATAAGTACAATTTTATTACCTGCATAGAATGCATATTGGTGCAGTCAGAGTTTTGAATGTTATCTGTCACCTGAATAATGTTCATTATGCATTGGGAAGGCAGGAAGGCAGAAAGGCAGAAAGAAAGGAAAGAAGGAAGAAGGAAAGAAGGAAGGAAAAGCAAAGAAAGCAAAGCAAAGCATTCTATTATGGGCAAAGTGCTTTACTCTCCCCCCTTCACCTTCTGAGTCCCTGTTGTCTCTTGCTCCACAGTCTGTCCACACATACACATTATTTGGCCTCTGCTTATAAGTGACACATGTAAGATCTGTCTTTCTGTGTCTGACTAGTTTCATGTAAGATAACGCCCTCCAGTTCCACGTATGTTGCTGCAAAAGACACGATGTCGTTCTATCTTATGGCTGAGTCGGATTCCATTGTGTATATACACCCTCTTTCCTTCATTCGGTTGTCTGTTGATGGACAGTTAGGTTGATTCCATCTCCTTATATTGTGAACAGTGCTGTGATAAACATACAGGGGCAGGTATCTTTTCCATATAAGGTTTCTTTTCCCCTGGGTGGATCTCCACTAAAAGAATTCCGGATCGAATGGTAGTTCTATTTAGACAGTATAGAGATTAGAAATGGTCTTTTAACAGTAGACTTCCCATCAGGGTGGCAGATGGATTAAAGGTAGCAAATCCCTTCTGGCTATAAACACATGGACTTGCTGGATAAACGTTTAAAAAATATATTTTTAAAATAGTATATACACAGCCAAACTTGAATCCAAGAAAGGCAAACCTCTAGCTGCCAGAAATGAAGAAGAAAGTCACGGCCATGAGCCAGAGTTGAAATTCTGCAGCTCAGAGAAAGTGGGTGGCACATGGATCTCACTTATGTCTGTGCAGGCCCATACCTAGTGGTAAAGGGGGAAAGTCTGTGCAGGCCCATACCTAGTGGTAAAGGGGGAAAGACCCTTTGACAGAACTGGGAGCTGGAAGGAAGTTAGAATATATGTGAATGTATAGAGGAAAATCATTGCCAGCAGCCTTCCCAGGGCCATGTGTAGAAATTGTATCATCAAAAGATGGGGGGCTTTAGGCCCCATGTTATGTAGGTGAGGGACCTGAATCTGAAATAGTCACCTGATTAGAAACCTTCAGCCAAGAAACTACATTTAAATATCATGTAGAACCAGCAAATCATATAGGACCCTAACAGGAAGATTTTTGGAATAGTTCAAGCAAGATATGTTGAAGGTAGGACTAAGGCAGTGGCAGTGAGGATCAAGAGAAGTTGGGATGGCGTCAGGAATCTTCAGGACACCAAACAGCAGAGCTAGCCCAGGTTGTCCTGGGGAGAAAAAGGGAGAGTTGTCTCTAATAATTCCCAAGGTTTTGACTCCATTATTGGAGAGAACGATGGTGTTGCTAACAAGAAGAAGGAGAGAGAGTGAAGAAACAGGTGGTTGGGCTGGGATTAGAGATGATAAGAGTTCCAGCTTTGCGTTTGAGTTATGTTGAGTTTAAGGCGCAGGTGGACATGCCCAGCAAGCAGGTCTTCGACTGTGGGGATGATACAAGCTGGGACAGAAAAGTGGGGATCAGCAGGTATCAACAGCAAGGAATGGGATTTCCTAGGGGAAGTGTGCCGAGTAAGAATTAAAAAGGGACAAAGACAGAGTTTCAAGGAACATGAACCTTTAACAGATGGTTTCAAGAAGGAAAACCCACAACGTAGATTAAAGATCAGTGGCCAGTTAAGTAGGAGGAGAAAACGAGGTCATTGAAACCAACTTCGGAATTTCTTTCTTTCTTTTTTTTTTTTTCAAGACACTTCTTTTTTAATTTTGTCATGAAAAGCTTTGAAATTTTTTAGGCCATAATCAGTTCTCACATTAAAAAGTGTAACTAATGAGAAATGCAAGAAAGAGCAAAGAACATAAAATTTGGCAAATACCATTTGATTGGACTTATATTAAAGCAAGAGTTCTCACCCACTTTCATGGTTGGAACACTCCTTGACTTCTGGGCCTAAAAACCTTTTCGAATAATTTTCTAAGAAAACTATTTGCATCTTAATTAAAGGCTAAAACATTAATTAAAGATTGCTGGAGCAAACCCTGAAACTTATCACTTGGCAAACATAACAAAAAGTTGATTTATTCATTGCTCACTGAGGTATCCTTGAGGAGTGATCTTCAGAAGAAGGAACAGTGACAATGATAGAATAGTGGTCATGAATTACTAGGACAACAAAGTGGCTTTGAGCAGAAAATAAAGATGCAGTTGTCACAAGTTGGGATAAATAGAAATGTGTAGTGTGGGATAAAAGAGAGGCTCAGGAAAACTTTGCAGAGGGGTCTCCCCTGTGGTATTTATGTAGGCTGT
>CAUYRH010110191.1:0-17701 GCA_963574655.1 Perodicticus potto
TGAGTGGCAAGGAGGAGCCAGACTGGTGTACAAGAAGAGCCTCTCAAGAAGAGGGAATGGCCAATAATGCAAAGGCTAGGTCAAGAGTGAATTTACAACCTGGTTTCTTGTACCCTCAATGAATCTCCAACCAAAAAAAAAGAAAGAAAAGTGATAAATATTGTCATCATATGTGGGGGTTGTGTGCATTTTGTAACATGAAATAAATACCATAAATATCAGACAATAAATACTTTTTGATAGGGAAAAAAAAATGCCACCACCTATTTTATTTATCCTCACTACCACTAATTGTACCCTACCATTAATGCTACCAAAGACCTTGTTCTCTATTCTCAAGTAGAAAGTAAAATTAAGCTTTTAGGACTTAATTCTTGTGACTTGAAATTTTTATGACTAATTTTCTAAAGTCTACACATTTATCACTATTATTACTTTACATGACTTAAGCTCTGAAAACATTACATTTGATAGACTTTGCCAAGGAACACTTAAGTCTATTTTATGGAACAAAGTGTAACCCGTGGCTCAGCACCTGTAGCTCAGCAGCTAGGGTGCCAGCCAGATATACTGGAGCTGGCAGGTTCGAATCCAGCCCAGGCCTGCCAAACAACAATAACAACTACAACCAAAAAATAGCTGGGCATTGTGGTGGGCGCCTATGGTCCCAGCTACTTGGGAGACTGATGCAGGAGAATCGCTTAAGCCCAGGAGTATGAAGTTGCTGTGAGCTATGACACCACATCACTCCACCCAGGGTAATAGCTTGAGACTCTGTCTCAAAAAAGAAAAAAAGTGTTGCCCATAAAAACAAAAAAATATATAAAAAAGTTTTTTGCTAAAATTCTCCTCTCTTAAAGTGTCCCAGTCAATGGAAAAGGCAACCCTATTTTGGTCATGATTTCTCTTGGTTAGCAAGTAAGCTCTTTGAAAGCAAAATCAGGCCCACTGACCAATGCAACATATTATATACATAGACAACAATGTGAAAGACATCTATGAATCTCTTTTCAACAAATGGGGAGAAAGGAAGAGAAAGATGAAAAATGAGGACAAAGGAAAAAAAGATATAAGGAAAAAAACGTAAAAGAATGTTGCTCACCTTGATGATAGGAGGGGCAATTGCCAGGTATTTGTCGCCATTGTGATAGGTGATTGATTCCTGTCCAATGATGATGGCCCCTCCAAAGGGCTCTGGGACTGCAGGCGAAAGACAGCAGCATTAGAATGTTCAGCACTTTGGAACTGCCAAACGGAGAGAGGGACGGGTCCAGTCAGCCCTGAGGCATATTTTAAGATAATCATTATTTTTAAAAGGACATCAGAACCCAGGAACATGATAGCCTTTTTGAGATTCCTGTCTTAGAAATTTTAGACTATCCATTATCTAATCTTGGCAATGTTTTTTTGCCCTTCTTTTTTGCATTCCTATGGGCAAAGAGTCTTCTCAATGTTCTTCCACAGGCATCCTCCTCTCCATTTCTCTCCTCAACTTCCAATCCTTTCCAAATAAAGACTTCTACGTATTTCCCCTTATCCCTTCCCTTAGCTTAATTTCCCCCATTATTAGGACCATCATTTAAAAAAGCCAATTTTCTCTTAACAGTTTTAAACCTTCTCTACTGGGTGAGACAGACAATATGATATTGTCATATTGGGGGGCAGAGTACAGGATAAGGAATGAAGAAGACTGGACTCTAGCCCAGGCTTTGTCAATTATGTACAAACAGGGACAAGTCCCTCTCACCCTGTTTCCTCCCTCATCTATGAAACAAAAAAGCCAGACAGATAAATTCTTTTGGTCCCTGTTAGCTTTTTTTTGGTTTTTAAGACGAGGTCTCGTTATGTTGCCCAGGCTGGACTTGAACTCCTGGGCTCAACTGATCCTTCCACTTCAGCTTCATGGGCCACCATGCCTGACTTCCTTTCAGTTTTTAAACATTACGCCTGGAGATAAAATAATAACTCATTGCCATATGCCACTGTGCAGTCAATCTCAAAGTTTTATAATTAATACCTCTAACTCCAATAAAAGAAAGTTATATTTTTGGAAGAGGAGTAAAAACAGAAAATTCCAAAGACAAAACTTAAAAAAAAAAAGCACATTTAAGAGAAAGGAGACAGTAGAAAGTTGTAGAAACACATACGCTCCATAAATGTTTAGTAACAATGATCACTAAAATAAAGAGTACAGAAGGTAAAGAGAGGAACAAGAATAGGGAACTAGCCCAGACCTGGGGTGGAGGCAAATTTCCTAAAACCCACAACTAACCTGCAATCACCATGGAAGCTTCAGCTTCTACATTTTCCTGTTTCCAAGGGCCCTTATTGAACTCCTTTTCTCGGAGAGATACCTCATAGGTTTTTACATGCCGCCCCTGAGGGTCCTGTGGGGAAAGGTGGAATGTTAGCCCTTAGGAAAGATGATCCATGGGCTGGAGAGAGGCCCTAAAAGGGACAAGCTACCACAACCACCCAGCATCTGACAATTACCCCTTAGTATACTGACAGTCACCAGCTATGCCTGAGATTAATTTCTAGGTGGAATGGGGCACCACCTGTGAAGCTGAGATCCACTGCTTCTAACAATTCAATCAACCAAGACAGGTTTAAAGCATTAGAAATAGGAACTTGTCACATTGTACTAAACATTATAAGAGATACTCTGTGTGTGCGTGCAAGTGTGCACACATAGTGCGTTTATTTCTTGGTGTCAAGAATTTTACTTGGCTTGGCACCTGTAACTCAAGCAGCTAGGGCACCAGCCACATATAGAAGCTGGCAGGTTCGAATCCAGCCCGGGCCTGCCAAACAACAATGACAACTACAACCAAAAAACAGCTGGGCATTGTGGCAGGCGCCTGTAATCCCAGCTACTTGGGAGGCTAAGGTGAGAGAATCGCTTAAGCCCAAGAGTTAGAGGTTGCTGTGAGCTGTGAAGCCACAGCACTCCACCCAGGACAGCTTGAGACTCTGTCTCAAAAGAAAAAAAAAAAAAAAAAGAATCTTACAAAATGGCAAATAAGACAAACATGTTGAGAAGCTAAATCTAATAGATTAAGAAAAAAACTAGCTGATATAATTCTTAAAAGCATTCTGACAGGGTGAGGACAGGGAGAACAAAACTTAATTGCTCCTCTAAAGTGAGTCAAAACCATTAGTCCTGCCATTGTCAACACCATTTTCCCTTTTTTCTAATTCATGACTCATGCCAGTCCTGAGGCTGCCAAAGTCACCTTTAAGAGGCTAAAAGAATAGGGCTGGAGAGCCAAGCTCAGCCAATGGAAGACAGCTTCAAGAAAGGTGAGACCAGAGTCCTCTAAGAAGTTATAAAAAGAATTCAGCAATACCTTTCAGGGCAGAGATCACATCTTTATCAGTGTTAACAGTTCTAAAGAATGGACTTGAATTTTTGGCATAAAACAGGAGACAATTTTCAGTTGATGAAAAGAATTTTTCCCATTAATCTATCAATGAGCAACTGTAAGACCCAATTTCAAGAAAAAAAGTTCAAGCAAAGTAGACATGGGCCACTGAGATACATATGAAGAAATGAAGATCTGATCACAACCAGTTCCCTGAGGCTGGAAACAATCACACCACCTAGAATAATCGATAACGTCAAAGTTTTAATTACCTGACATTTAGAAAACTAAAGGGAGAGAAATTCTAAATTTTTATTTTAGCTCTGATAGCTAATAAAATCAAACAAAATCTCCTAAACCAGTTTCAATTATATTCAATTAAACCTTCTTCCAACCAACCTCAGAACTATAGCACTTATGGAAACACTAAGAGTACACAAAAATACATTAGTGTTTCCAATACTTAACAGAGCCATCAGTGTTCATGCACCACCACACTATCCATGGAACTGGACTATCATTTTCTTCTATCATTTATTCAACTATGCACAAGTGAAATTACCTCACACTGCATGTTACCCCAACACAGGCATATTAGTCTAGTATTCTGGCAACCCACCCTGACTTAACAGATCTGAACCAGACAACAGCTGCCCAGGATCAGCTCTGCTAAAGTTTTAGGCACCGACTAAAATAGAAGTCAAGAGCCAGCAAGACACCAGAAAGTAAGTGCTGGACAAAACAGAAACAAAGCATCACTGAGACATCTTCTCTTTACCTATAGAGGCAAGTTCTAGATCACTTCTCTACAGCTAAGTTTTCATAATCCCATAGCACATCAGTAAAAGACTCAAAGTATAAACTGGGTCACCCTATAAAATCTCCAAGCCCCACAACCAGAGAGTAATCTCCAGATTAAAACCTGATACAAGTCCCAGTGAGCATGCTGCCTCTGCAATAAGTACTAAGGCACTCAAAAAGCAACCAAAATATGACCAATATTAATTGTGTTATTCAAAACATTTATTTCAGAATAAATACATAAACATTTCTCTCTACCCTACCATCAAATCCAGGCATTCCGATTAACAAAAAACAACCCCAAGCAAGTCAGACCACATAGTTTCTCCCTCTCTCCTCTCCATCCAGTACCTGGTAGACAAAGCAAATGGTAGGTGCTTGGCAACCATACAAGAATTTGACGTCGATAACATGCAACTCCTCCAGGCGGATGTTAAAGGCCTTGAGCTCTTTATTGTCCCGATCTAGTGGAATAACCTTGAAAAGGCCATCATACAGTCGCAGGCCAATCATCCGGCACTCAGGGTCAATGATGCCAATAATACCCGTCTCTGAGGGGCGGCCAATACGGTCCTGAGAAACAAAAACTGGGATTAGCGAGGCGCTTCAACACCCACATAGCAACAGAGGACAGTGGATACCACTCTCTTAGGAGGACTTTAGGAGACAGTAAATCTACCTGACATGCCAGAGAGCCCAAATGTCAGTGCATACTTTTTCTGTGAAACACTGGATCTCAATGAATTGTTACCCTGCCCCTGGGACCCTGAGTGAACTGAAGAAGTCCTTTCTCCTTAGTGTCTAAACAAGTGGTTCTCAACCTTCCTAATGCTGCAACCCTTTAATACAGTTCCTATGGGTCACAACCCATAGGTTGAGAACCACTGCTCTAGACTAAGAAGGCTGCTTCTAGTACTTTTTTCATCAATTAATCATGACAGCCCTACATAGAAAACACTCACCAGTGTGAAGCAGCCACCTCACCTGGACGTTGCCATGAGCTCGCGTAATGATATCAATGCTCTCTCCACTCTGCTTATACTCCAGGATGCAGGCATTGTACTTGGCTGTCAGGATAAACAGCAGGTCCTTGCTCTCCCCCTAGAAACCAACATTATGCTATTAAAAGAGATGCTTTTCAAAACAGGAACAACCTGCCCAGTCTTTAAGCATGCTAAATTCTTTAAGAACATTCCAAATTCTTCTCTCCCTAAAGAGAAAATACATGGTGTTTGTAATCCACACTAGGTACACATACCCTAAGGGCATGTACAAAAAAGCCAGAACTGCAGCTGGTAAACATCCAGACCTCGCTTTCATGATCCTCCATTTCTCTATTCTGTATACAATGTCTTCATCTATTTCAATCTCAAGCTAATCTCAATCATTCCATTCAAATTCTGAAAGATGGAAGTGATGCCCCCTCCTCTCCAATTATTTAGTGAAAGAGGAGAAAAAAATGTAGGTATAACAATGGAAGCTAAAATGGATCCTCAAAGTCTTACTTAACACAGACCACAAAAAATGACTGTTTTGTTCAAAGCAGTGGTTCTCAACCTTTCTAATGCCGCAGCCCCTTAATATAGTTCTTATGGGATCCACAAGTTGAGAACTGCTGGTTCAAAGGGTTATAATGAAAACTCTGAACCTACTGCTGTCTTTTTTTTTTTTTTTTTTTCTGTAGAGCCAGAATCTCACTTTATCGCCCTCGGTAGAGTGCAGTGGCATCACACAGCTCACAGCAATCTTCAACTCCTGGGCTTCTCTTGCCTCAGCCTCCCAAGTAGCTGGGACTACGGGTACCCACCACAACGCCCTGCTATTTTTTTGTTGCAGTTCAGCTGGGGCTGGGTTTGAACCCTCCACCCTCGGTATATGGGGCCGGTGCCCCACTCATTGAGCCAGAGGCGCCTCCCAGAACCTACTGCTTTCTTACCAGATTCAGTTAAGACATAAGATGAAGCAATGTAATGGCAGTTATTTTGATAAAATCATCTGGATTAAAATAATGACAAAAATAACTATGATGATAATTGTTAAAATAAACACTGAATGCTTATTAGGGCTAAGCCCTGTGTTACCTAACCATTTAATCTTCACCTTAACCCCGAGACTATATATTGTTTTCCCCATTTTGCAGAGGGGGAAATCAAGACTATGAAAGGTACTTCAAATGGCAACTAAAGTGACACCCAAAGTTGCAATTAATAAGGAATGAGGCCAAGATTGCCCCACTCTGTACCCTTACCCGCTGAATCACCAAGCAATATGGTGGTTGGGAGGAAGGTTAACCCACATTTCAAACTGTTTTAATTTCCCTTTCCTAAAGAAGTCAACTTCATAAACGTTTCTTTAATGAATCTCTCCTACTTCTGGGAAGCTTAGTCAACAGGAGTACACAGGCCAGGAGCAGTGGCTGATGTTTGGTAATCCTAGCACTCTGGAAGGCTAAGGCGGTGGACCACTTGAGCTTAGGAACTCAAGACCAGCCAGAGCAAGAGTGAGACTCCATTTCTAAAAAATAGCCAAGCACTGTGGTGGATGCCTGTAGTCCCAGTTACTCAGGAGGCTGAGGCAACACGATTGTTCGAATCTTGGAGTTTGAGGTTGCTGTGAGATATGATGACATGGCACTCTACCCAGGGAGATAGAGTAAGACTCAGTCTTAAAACAAAAAGAAAAGAAATGAGTACACACTGAAATCTGCCATTCAAGAACAGTAGAGAGTTTCTCTCCTAAATCATATTTCACCCATCTCAAGCAATCATAAAACAAAACAACCTGCAACCAACAGTTCTTCCTCCATTGCCTGTCCCAACTCAGAACACTTACCTTGGGCCTGAAAAGCTCCATGACAGCAATCTTCCCATACATGCCCACCTCTTTGACTGGCCGAAGCCCCTCAGCAGTGACCACATAGATTTCTAATCTTGTGTTTTTGGCAATCAACAGGTTCAAATCTTCAGCTGAAGTAAAGTGTCCTAAAAGAACAGATGCTCTAATTTTGAAGCCAGAGAAAGCTGGTAAACATCCAGTCCAATCCCTTCTAAATAATCCTATCACTTATATCTAAATACTTCTAAAATTCTCATTTACTTCACGTTTCTCCAACTACCTCCATTTATTCCCCGTCTTGCCAAACCCAGCACCTCATTCAGCAAAGCTACTTCCCTAATCAGACTAAGAAAACTGGACTGGACCTAAGACAAACAGCATGTCCTTCAACAGACAATGACTGTGTAAAACCTTCACATGGCTCTGACCCTTTGAATTTTACTTTTCCTATTACAATGGCAGACTCTGATTGAGAATGCTGGAGAAAGTGTTCATGTCCTCTAGTCTTTATCTAAATCAGTGGTTCTCAACCTTCCTAATGCCAGGATGCATTTTCATTGTTACAAAGGGGTCGCAACCCACAAGTTGAGAACCGCTGATCTAAAGTCTCACAAAAAATTTTATCAAACAGACCAGGTCAAATGAAGAAAATTTCCGGAGCTTTATGTTAAAACATTGTTTTGTCCACACCTCTTGTCCTCCCAAGATAACAATATCCTCAACCACACTCTTAGCTGCCTCCAACTCTGAACATCAGAGTTTTGTTTTGGAATCATGATTAGAATTCACATAAATATACAAGCTTAAGGTTTGCAACTGGACATTGGTGTCTTTAATAATCCTCGCACATAGTGAACAAGGCAAACCCAGCCCTAGGCCAGGCAAACCAAACCCTCTTTTCCAGCAGTACCCGTAGGTAAACAATAGCCCCAGGCAAACGGTTGAGCCCAGAGGTTTGCAACTGGACATTGATGTCCTTAATAATCCTTGCACACAGTGAACAAGGCAAACCCAGCCCTGGGCCAGGCAAACCAAACCCACTTTTCCAGCAGTGCCCTCATGTAAACAACAGCCCCAGGCAAAGAGGGATGAGCCCAGAGAGAGCTCCTCTCCCTTTCTGGGTGAATGCGGGCATTCTTCACATCCCTGGGCCCCCTGGACTCCCACATCTGAAAATTCTGACCCAAAAGTCGCCATCATCACCGCCCCTTCCCTCAACCACACGAGGCCAATCTCTGCGCCCAAACCAACACTGCAGAATCAACTCACAACTCCACTTTCTGTCCCACTGGACCCAGACCTCCCCTCGAGGCCAAGTGACCTCCCAAAACGAAAGGGGACCCTCAAGAGTAGCTTCTAATCCCCAAAAGGTACGTGCTGAGACAGCTGCTTTGAGGTCGGGGGGCTGGGAGAGGTTCCTCGGCCGCCAGCGCCTTCCCTTCCCCGGGCCCAGTTCTACCCGGCCGCCCACGGGGCCGCGGGCCTCCCTAGGCCTCGGCTGACCTCAGCTGCCTTCTTCCCTGGGGTCTCCTACCCCGGCAGACTCACCGGTCACGCAGCCGTTCACGGCGGTGGGCTTCTGTGCCGTTACCACGTAGTTGTACGACATGTCGAGGCCTGGGGCGGCCCGTCGGGACGCGAGGGCGACGATAGCGAGACCGACACTAGCTAAGAGACAGGTGGCCCCCACCCGCGCTCAGAACTCCACTGCCGCTGTCTCCGCCCCAAAGACACGTTGCAGGCCAGAGCGGCCAGGGCGCGGGGCATCACGGGACAGCCTCACCTGGCGTCTCGGAGGACTGCCGGAGCCCGGGCCAACCAACCACGGGAGGCCCCGCCTCCGAAGGCTCCGCCTCGTCTCCTGTTGCCCGAGCCCGGAGGACCCGGATGCGTGTTCGCTGTTTGCGGTCCTAGGGAAACGGAGATTGCTACAGAGGTGGCTGACGCGGGCGGGATCCGCTAGGCGAGTTTCGCCGAGGCCCCCAATCCCGCTCTGCGCCCCTCACCCCTACCCAGACCCGGTACTCTCCCTCTTCCATTGCTCCAGAAGCTCTCAGGCCGTTCCCCCTTTTAGAACAGGAAGGACTGCAGAGGCCTAGAGACGGGGTAGTGACAACGATATGTGCGCATCCCAAGCTAGAACCGTGCCTCCCCCCGCTTAACTCCTAGTTGCTCCAAAGCCACTGCCCCGGCCTGACCTTAAACGACCACCTGCCTTACCTGTGGGGGAGGGGGGCCACCAGGACTCACGCCTCTCCTCCGCTTTAAACTGATCTTTAACACTTTAAAGGGCCACCGGGCCACGTGCCCAACATTATTAGTCCCCCCATAGTTGTGCAAATAATGATCTCAAATATGAAACCAGAATTTTGCCTGTGAGAGCCTTGATGACCCAGGGAGGGCTGTCAGCCCTGCAACCTCTAGGCCCCCCACATCAAACATTCCCCAAGGAGCAGGAGGAGGACCACGTGACTTGGTGTACCCATAGAATGCCAGAGGAGAGCAAGTTTACAGATGAGGAAGCTGAGGCTCAGAGGGGAATTGGTTTACCTAAGATCTTCCCAGTAGGTTGAGGCAGACCTAGATGCAGAATCAAAGTCTGGTTCTTCCCATTGTGCACTTGCCCATGTACAGAGCCCAAGTCCCTGTATGGCTCCTTCAGAGCCCAAGATACCTCTGAACCAGGCTGAAAGGGGATGGAGAATGTCATTGTGGTTTACATATTGGTTTTCCCACAGCAGAGGCTCTGCCTGACTTTGGAGGCACTGAATTATCAATAGAAAAAACATAACTTTATAAAAAGACTAGACATCAGTCTGAGTCCTGGTTTTGAACTGTATGATCCTCCACAAGTCATTAGAGCTTTCTGAGTCTTTCTAGCAGTAAAATAGGATCACGAACTCAGCTGGCTCCCTCTTGGTGTGGTGCCAAGGCTAACAAGAGCAAGTGTACAAAGAACTTTGTAAACTTTTTCACCATGTGTGATGCCCATGTAAAAGATGAAGTTATTTTTTTTTGTTCATTTTGTTCCTTAGTAATGAGGTGGGCACTGCTCCTGGGCATAAAGGTAGTCTTGTGCCCAACATGGATCGATCTGTCTCCTGGCAGCCAATGCAGGTGTGAACCTTGGTCAGCCCCATGCTCTTCTCCATCCCTAGCTCACGTACTAGAGTTTGGACTTGGACCGAAGTCTGAGGCAGCTCCCTAATTACTAGGCCACTAGAAACGTGATTGTGCCAGTCAGCCGCAGGTGCCTTCATCAGCTTGTATTACCCATTCCTGCAGGTGCTGCTGCTGCCTCCACTGTACTCAAATCCAGGTAACAGCCACAGGATCGTCCATCCTCCCACAGCTCCGTGTGAAGTTGTGAATTAACTTTGCTTCAGAGCCTCCCCACCATGGTAAGTCATGTGGGGCCAGGGGGGGAGTACACTGTGGTCTCAAAGCAGGATCCCATCCCTGGGCATGCTAGAGCTCCTTACCCCCTTACTGAAAGCTGCTGCTGCCTCCTGAAGTTCAGAGGTTAAGAGATAGGATCACCTTCTCTCTCAGGACCTGATCCCTGCCTGCTTCCCTCCATTTCCTGGAGGCCACTGGTCCCAGCCGAGTTTGGGGCTGCAGCCTTTAAGTCCCTATGGAGCCTCTTAGCCCTGAGTCCAGGTCACATATTTAAATTAGAACATTAGCAGATACCTGCTCTGTGATAGACACTGTACCAGTCACAGAAGGCACTGGGAAGAACAGCCTTGTTACTGTCCTAAGCCTGGAGCATATGAAGACTGGTCCCAAAGCTGGGTTCTGCAGTGTATGAGACTGCCATGCCCCTGGGCTTTGCCCCAGGGCCACTCTAAACTGATCTGAACCAAAGCAAGCCTTGAGCAGATGTGGGTTCAAATTTCAGCCAGCCACGTGATACTTTGCAGGAGTCTTGACCTGTCTGAGCCTCCTTTTCTTCATCTGCAGTGTGAGGCACATTAAGGCCTACTACCAAGTGACTGTAAGGTGTTGATCAGAGAGGATCTTGCCTGACTTCCTTTTCTTTTCCATCCCCTCAGGCCACTGGGAACCAGGGATGGCTTTGGTGCAGGGAGAGTTGAGAACACCAGGCAGGACAGGTTACCCTGATGGGGATCAGGGCACGTTCTTGGATGGTGGTGGTGCTGGAGGCTGGGCTTGGAGGTGAGACCCAGCTCACTGGGACCTCATTGTGTGTCCCAGTCCCTGTTGGGCTCTGAGAGCTGCCAGCCCATTCCCTTCCTAGGGCAAGACCTCTGCCACCCTCCACCTCCCTTCAGCCTCTCAGGAAAGCAGCATGATGTGACCAACATGGACCCAGCTTTGGAGCTGAGCAGACCTGAACACTTGCTGTGTGATCTTGGGAAAAATTACTTAACTGTGCCTCCGTTTCCTCACTGGGCCAATTTTTCCTCTGTAGGGCTATTGGAAAGATTAAATGAGACATGTTCAGAAACACTATGAACAGGCGTGGTTCTTAGTCATTGCTGGGCAAATGGAACCAAGCTTATTATTCTGCTTGCTTCCCACAGACCTGGGCTACTCTCCTTATCCTATAGCAGGTGGCTTAACCCCAGCCCTGGCCCTTGTGGGACCCAGGAAAAGTCTGAAGGAAGCCATCAGGGTCAAATTCTACACAAAGGAACCATTGCTGTCATGCTCAGGAAGGAGCTGCAGCCGGAAGTACACCTTGCCCTGACCTGGCTCAGCTGCAGGCTTAAGTCAGGCCACCAGGTGGCACTGGGAGCCTGGCCCTCTGGGTCCACTTGGGCCCTAGTCTCCTCGCCAGGACAAAGGCAGGGCCTGCAGGCAGCCTGCGGCTCTGGTGTACCTGGCTCCATTTCATATCCTGTTCCCTTTGATTAAGTGTTGACTATATCGCAGTCATGGACACTGTTCTAGTACACTCCCATTTTACAGACTCAGAATGGCACCTCAGAACAATGATGTGTCTTCACTGAGTCCTCACAGCTAATGAGAGGTAGAAATGGGATTTGATTTTTTTTTTTTTTTTGAGACAGAGTCTCACTCTGTCCTCAGTAGAGTACTATGGCATCACACCTCACAGCAACCTCCAGCTCTTGGGCTTAAGTGATTCTCTTGCCTCAGCTTCCCACGTAGCTGGGACTACAGGCATACCTGCCACAGCACCCAGCTATTTTTTATTGCAGTTGTCACTGTTGTTTTTTTAGCTGGTCCAGGCTGGGTTCGAACCTGACAGCCTTGCTGTATGTGGCTGGCACCATAACCACTGTGCTACAGCCCCCGAGCCAGAAATGAGATTTGAACATGAGCCCTAGTAACAGCAGAGCTCAAGCCTGCCTCCACTCTAGTCCCCACACCACCCCCTTCTGCCAGCACCCTATTCTGAGGCTGCCAAGGACTGGCATCCTCCTACAGCTCAGAGGCCCTGCCCACCTCCCCCTGCAGGCCACACTAGCTTCCTGGTGCCGCCATATCAGGCATACTTACAGCCCCTTGCCTTATGTTCTCCCTCTGTCTGTAACAACCTCCATTTTCCATGGACCCACATTTCCTGCCCCCTTTTGCCTAACTAACTCCTACTTATCCTTCACCTTCAGGCCTTGCCTCAATACTCCCAAGGTGCATTCATGCCCCTCTCAGACAGCACTACCCCGTAGCACATGGACATGGTCTCTTTGTGTCTCTGTGGAGGGTAGGGACAGTGTTCCTTCATCTCTTTACCCACAGTGCCTAGCCCTGGGCCTGGCACACCAAGAGGCTGGAGAAATGTTATTTACCCTATGTCAGAGACCCAGGGGACCAGCTTGGGCCTACTGAACACCTTCCCCCAGCACAGGAGCCTCAGCCAGAGGCTTCTCTTCCTTTGACAGAAGAAGGCATCAGACCCTAATCTTATTAAAATATTTTATACTGAGGATTCCAACTCCCTCATTTTGGGGGGGGGGATATTTTTTTGTTTTTCAGGATAAATTTAAGCCATGATACAAAATGCTTCATAAATTAGGCACTGAGTTAGAAAGTGACAAATTAAGACAAGAACTCACAGAAACATCCACCTAATAAAATGTCACCCAACTCAGGGAAATTCTGTGTCCCTAGAGTTCCCTGGTGGACAGGAGTCTTCACCACCGCACTATGGCTGGGCATGATGGGGGTGTCCCTGCTGACCATACTCTGAAACTCTTCCTCGCTCCTCTCCCACAGAGCTCCAAGAAGCTGGTGAACTCGGTGGCAGGCTGTGCTGATGATGCCCTTGCTGGCCTAGTGGCCTGTGACCCCAACCTGCAGCTCTTACAGGGCCACCGAGTGGCCCTTCGTTCTGACCTGGACAACCTCAAGGGCCGGGTGGCACTACTGTCAGGTGGGGGCTCTGGCCATGAGCCTGCCCACGCTGGTGAGTGCTCTGGGGCAGGAATGGGGTGCTAGGTGGAGTGGAAAAAGTAGAAAAGTTAGGAAGCCTAGCAGGGCCTTCTGGAATGAGGTACAGGACATAATCCAGAATGGGGCCTGGTTTCCACTCCCCCAGGCTATGCTGTGACACAGTCATAGCCTCCCTGGATCACACCTATAAAAGTACATTTCTTTCTTTCTTTTTTTTTTAATTGAGACCAAGTCTCACTTTGTCGCCCTCTATAGAGTGCTGTGAAGTCACAGCTCTCAGCAACCTCTTAACTCTTGGGCTCAAGTGATTCACTTGCCTCCGCCTCCCTAGTAGCTTGGGACCAGGCGCTTGCAACAACACCCAGCTATTTTGTTTTTGTTTTTGTTTAGCAGGCCCAGGGTGGGTTCAAACCCACTAGCCCTGGTGCATGTGGTCAGCACCCTAACCACTGAGCTACGGGTACTCAGCCTAAAAGTACATTTCTATGCTTTGAAAGTATGAAGTCGGGCCAGGCGATCTCTAGAACCTTCCAGCTCTGAGAATGAATCCTCCTGGCTTTCCAGGCCCAGCAGACCACACACACACACACACACACACACACACACTCATCTGTGAAGGCTTCCTAACTTTTCTAACTCAGAGCAATATCCTGAATTCCTCTTCTGAATTCCTAGCCTGCCCTTTCCACACATGGAAAGTCCTTGGTTGTTTCTTGTCTGGAGCTAAAGTTGTGAACTTAAGTGCTCCTAGAGGGCAGTGGCCAGGCTTAGTGTCATTTGTACCTTTCCTGTCTTCCTTCGGCAAATCCATTCATTCACTCAGTAAACACTACTGAGCCCATTGTGTGCCTGGCACTGTACTGGACTCTAAAAGTACAACAGGGAACTAGACAGACAAAGTCCCTGCTCCATGGAGCAAATACTTGATTTTGGGGAGACAGACCATAGCCAGCCAGGTAAACGCATAAGCAAATGAGATCATTTCAGAGAGCACTGAGTGACACAGTGAAGACAATAAAACAGAGCAAAAGAACAGAGAGTCCCTGGGGGTGGCTACTTCAAACTTAGAGGTCAAGGGAGGCCTCTCTAAGGTGACTCCTGAGAAGTCCAGGAGGCATCTGTAGCATCAAGCACACAGCAGGTCTCACCAATCCATGACCCCCAGGAGTGTGGGAAGCCCCAGTGATTGCAGGCACAGTTCCATCCTGGCATTCTCACCCCACCCCACCCACCTCCAGGTTTCATAGGGAAGGGGATGCTGACTGGTGTCA
This sequence comes from Perodicticus potto, assembly GCA_963574655.1. Lineage (NCBI taxonomy): Eukaryota > Metazoa > Chordata > Mammalia > Primates > Lorisidae > Perodicticus > Perodicticus potto. Next base: position 14,654 of record CAUYRH010110191.1, read on the forward strand.
TCGCAGGAGCCGTGTTCACCTCCCCAGCAGTGGGCAGCATCCTGGCAGCCATCAGGGCAGTGTCCCAGGCAGGCACAGGTAGGCCTGGCATGTAGGGGAGGGACACTGTGGGGTGGAGTGAGGGCAGGCACTGATGGGGCCTGCTGCTCCTGCAGTGGGGACCCTCCTCATCGTGAAGAACTACACTGGGGATCGGCTGAACTTCGGCCTGGCCCGGGAGCAGGCTCGGGCTGAGGGCATCCCTGTGGAAATGGTGGTCATTGGGGATGACAGCGCATTCACAGTGGTGAAGAAGGCAGGTCGGCGGGGACTTTGTGGCACAGTGCTGATACACAAGGTGAGCTTCACACCCCAGGATTTCAGGGATGCCCAGGCACTCCCACCTGCTCTCTCCCAGCAGCACCTGGTCTACCTCTCTCTCTTTTTTTTGAGACAGAGTCTCATTCTGTCACCCTCAGTAGAATGCCTTGGAGTCATATCTCATAGCAACCTCAAACTCTTGGGCTCAAGTGATGAGGATCACTCAGCCTCCCAAGTAGCTGGGACTACAGTCACCTGCCACAATACCCAGCTATTTTTAGAGATGGGGTTGTTCTTGCTCAGACTGGTCTTGAACTCCTGAGCTCAAGCAATCTACCCACCTCAGTCTCCCAGAGTGCTAGGATTACAGGCGTGAACCACCAGTCCCAGCCTTCAGATTTGTTTCTTTGCAACAAAAGACCTTTTGAACCAATTGCTTCTTTGTCTTCTTATAAACTGAAGTATAAATGTGTTAGGCCAGTAAAACTGTGAGTGCCAAGTGTGAGGCCAATAACACTGTGAGTGTTAGTTTTGGAGGAAGGAAAAAGGCTTAATTAGTAGTTCTTCTACTCTCTGGTCTTCTGCGCTTTCCTTCTGGGATGCAGAAAGGCAAATAAAACCATCTTCATGCTTTTTTTACTAAGTTAAAAAAACATACAAGCCAAACCCACCTCTTTAGGAAAAATGTATTAAGTTGGCAAGTTACAGCTGTATGTGCTAATGAAATAGTACCAGAAATAATAACAACACCTTTCCTGCCACCCAGTCCCTCCCCCAAGAATCCATTTCATCTTCTTCCCCAGTTTCCCTGACCCAGGAAGTCCCTGCCATTCCCTCAGGTACCTAAGCCCAGATATAGGTCTTATCCAGACCCTTTCCATTCTTCCCCACACCCAGTCCGTGCCTGGTACTTCCACTCCCAAATGCCTCTGACACCATCCTGCAGCCCTGACTTTGGTGGCCCCAGCGTTGGTTCAGGGTCATCTACTCATGCCCAGATGGCTGAAGCCACCTCTTCACTGGCTCCTCTGCCTGCTTCCTGCCTTCTTGCCTTGCCAGTCTGTTCCCCACACCACCACTAGATGTGTCTTTTAAAAACATATCTGAGGCCTGGAGCAGTGGCTCACCCTTGTAATCCTAGCACTGTGTGAGGCTGAGGTGGGTGGATTGTTTGAACTCAAGAGTTTGAGACTAGTCTAAATAAGAGTGAGACTCTGTCTCTAAAAATAGCCAAGTGTTGTGGCTGGTGTCTGTAGTCCCAACTACTCAGGAGGCTGAGGCAAGAGAATTGCTTGAGCCCAAGAGTTTGAGGTTGCTGTGAGCTATGACACCATGGCACTCTTCAAGGGTGTCAAAGTGAGACTCTGCCTCAAAAAAGTAAAAATTAATTAAATAAAAATGTGTATCTAACCAGGTTGTTCAACTGCTGAATGCCCTCTTGGGTTCCAAGAGAGATCACATGCTCCTTGCTCAGCCGCCCACCACACTCACTTCGAGTCCCTGCCTGCATCTCCCATCACCCCTGCCTTCCTCTTACCTTCTGTTAATACCACGTCCCTGTACCCGCTGTGGCTCATCTCTGTGGCTTTGCCTATGCTGTGGTCTAGAAAACCCTTTCCCTGTTCAGCCTTCTTTTGATCTTTCTGATTGCAACCTTCTTTTAGAGGCCCAGCCTGATGCACCCCGTACTTGGGAGGCTAGCCCTGATCTCCCCACTGCGCAAGCTAGCAGCCCTCCTCAGTGCTCCAGTGGCATCTCCTGCAGACCCCATCGTTGCATTTGTCACCCTGCAGAGGTTTTCAATTTGTGGGTGTGGCTTCCCCTCCGCTTCCGTCCCCTCCCCAGACTGCAAGTTCCTTGAAGCCAGGGACTATCACTTAGTTGTCGTCTTTCCTTTTCAGCATACCCTAGATGCTTGGTAAAACTTGGGTGGATTAAAGGATGGGTGCAGTGACCCACAGAATATATGCTGTGGAAGAAAAAACACTAGACTAGGAATCAGGAAACTGGCCAACATCTGGCTGTGTGACATTGGACAAGTCACCTCCCCTCTCTGGGCCCATTTCCCCATTTGTGACGTCTCTTCTGGTTCCAATAGACTGAAATTCTTGAAGATTGCTAGCAGGTACATTGTGAATGAGGGGAACAAGCTCTCCTGCCCTAGATGTGATGGGCCAGGTTGGGTGTAGAAATTCTGAGAAGTTCCCCATTTCCAATAAGAAATTCATGGCTCGGCGCCTGTGGCTCAACGGGCTAAGGCGCCAGCCACCTACACCTGAGCTGGCGGGTTCGAATCCAGCCCGGGCCCGCCAAACAACAATGACGGCTACAATCAAAAAATGGCCAGGCGTTGTGGCGGGCGCCTGTAGTCCCAGCTACTTGGGAAGCAGAAGCAAGAGACTCGCTTGATCCCAGGAATTGGAGGTTGCTGTGAGCTGTGATGCCATGGCACTCTATCCAGGGTGACAGCTTGAGGCTCTGTCTCAAAAAAAAAAAAGAAAAAGAAATTCATTCCCGGCTCGGCGCCTGTGGCTCAATGGGCTAAGGCGCCAGCCACATACACCTGAGCTAGCGGGTTCGAATCCAGCTCGGGCCCGCCAAACAACAATGACGGCTGCAACCAAAAAAATGGCCGGGCGGGTGCCTGTAGTCCCAGCTACTTCAGAGGCAGAGGCAAGAGACTCACTTGAGCCCAGGAATTGGAGGTTGCTGTGAGCTGTGATGCCACAGCACTCTATCCAGGGTGAC